>JARGYA010000830.1:0-42012 GCA_029204335.1 Mycena vulgaris
GTTATAACATCGGAATTAAAGGCAGAAATAAATATAGCCCATATATACCCAGAGCTTCGGCGCCTTCAACCATACATTATTCACCAACACTTCTCATGTCGGGGAAACACCAAATAAGACGTCGATATAAATATAAGCCGGCTACGCGGGCAGGGTATAAACACTGGGATACCGATCACAAGCACTGGAGGTCTGAATTTAAGGTAAGCAACAACGCAACATGAAATGACTGTGGATCTGACCAACCAAGGGGTAGGGGGAGCAGAGGTCCGTCCACTGCCGAGTGATGATGTTCGCCTTCGCCCCTGAGCACGTGGCCTCGGGCGACTCGGCGAAGACGACGGCCAACCCGGCACAGAGGCAAGAGGAGAAAATCGCGAAAGATAAATGCCAAGCTGCGCAGGAGTTGACTGCGCCTTGTTGTACATCCCTGCTAGGCTACATGCAGTTGACCCTGTCAGCCCTGACCGTAAGGCTTGCAAATATCAATCGAAACGGGCGAAAAGAATCAAGTAGTCGGACTAGCAGCCCATCCAAAATATGGAGAACCGCTTCGAGTATTCCAGAAACACCGCAGCCGATATTGGCTTCGTTCACGGCAAACGTTCTTCTAGACGGACATGCGGTACCATACAATCCGAGGCGGCTTCAGAGCCATGCTGCCGGTGCGGAGCCATCAAGGACCCGAGCTCGGTCTTGGCCTCTTGGTACTTGTGATTTTGTCCAGCGGTCCGCTGAAATCAGAAACTGATAGGTACCTCAAGCGGAACGACGTACCTGGTCCATGGGTTCGGTGCTTTGCCGTCGGACGAGCGCCTTCCCATAGGTATGGATTCGACGCACTGCGGTTGGGTTTCCTTAGCCGTTATGTCGTATCGACTGTTTATACCGATATAGAAATGGCTCAAGGACCTCAGAAGCCAAGGGCCCGCCAGAACCAGACCTCGAAGGTGGTGTGGCGCTCAGCAACGCAGGTGCTAACTTTAGGAGAGTGATTCTGAGGGAGCGGGGCCTCGCTTCAATTCCCCCCCATTATTCCGGCGATTGTAAGCCGATCGTCACCCTACCCAAACCAACGGACATGAATTTTGGATGACCTGCTGATCAACAATAGGAAGTGCCAAGGTAAATTTTGATTATGATCCCTTCCCCGAGGGGCTGTGATTCCCGGATCATAGAAGGTACCTCCATGCTACATAGAATTCCAACAGAAAGTGCCATACCAGAAGTAACCGCTTGAGTCGTTTAAACGAGAAGAGTGCCACACACACGACACTGGCTGAGCGTCTGATGGAAATCGGGTAAAAAAAAATTGGAGCCCCCATCGACAGACAAACTCTACCTCCGCGCAATCCTGCCCCACTGCATTGCTTCATTTCATACGGCTTGGGTCGCAGAATAGGATGAGAGTGCAGCAAGGGCGCAGGAGGGATAGTCTCTTCATCAGCATTCCGATAATGCATCACTGTGCGGGACATCAATTCTCTGACATGTCGTTCGAGACTCAAAAAGAAAAATGGAGCCACTCAGCCGAGTAGGAAGCAGGGCCTTCCGCAGGCTGCCGCGGAAATTGAATCATTTAGCCCCGGCTCCGCTACGGGAAATGCACGGCCGAGCTTGATCGAAACCTTCAGCATCGCCATGTCCCGCCCCCAAGCCTAGTGGTTGTTCTGTATTCAGTCCGCGGAGTCGGCGGACAGGTACTCTGTATCGAGAATGAAATTAACATCGGGTCGCTGATGGTAGGAAGACAGACTTAACTTGAAAGCTCGCCCTACCACCCACCATCACATCCTGCGCGCTGGGGGGAACGCAGGTATGTCCCGGGCCCTCGAACGACGACGAGAGCCATTGAGTTAGCGATGTTATTGGATGTCACGGTGGTATGGCACTCGCAGCGGATGAGATACACGATTGAGTCGGGTAATATCGAGGAAAGTACGATTACGGACGGTAGCGGCGGGCGTAGACTCAGAGCGAGAGGACCTCCAGCAACTGGCGGGAAGAAGAAATCGGAGATGTTGAGCCTTGTTTGCACTGCATATGCCATTTGATCCGGGACGGCAAACTCAACCAGTCAAACCAACGTCTCGCGGGCTCAGCGCTCGGGCCTCAGCTTGCCTTGCCTTGAGGAATCACACATGAAATATGACCCAATTTAATTTAATTTCGACAAATGGGTGGTCAAACAAATCCAGTCATATACTTAGCTCGGGGCGAGTCGTGCACAATCCATCTCGGACACGATGGGCAATCGAACCTCGGGCTGCCCTTAAATATATTATGAGTATTCACTGAAAGGATAGAAGCAGTGTTCGTACATCATATCTGAGTCCTAGCTATATACATGCAGCCGTGGTACTTATCCCCACTCTCATGGACAATTCAATTCGACCTCGCATTGACAAGGCTCTTACCGGGCCAACCAGAGGACTTCAGGTATATTTCAGACTTGAGGGCTCTCCGCCGTCAAGTAATCTCGCCAGTTGATGAAGGCTGAAGAGATGGAAAGTAAGACAACCGTACAAATACATGCAGGTACAACATGATGCCCGAATAAAAATAGTGGCCCCAAAACGGTCCATCGCCGGTTACACCGGCTGCAGGCTCCCCTTCGCCTCTTCTCTCACCAGCTGCACCATGATTTCACTCCCATCGCTGTGAGTCCCAGTCCCCTGCCCATCGACGCTTGAAAGGAACCGCGTCGGCAGGCGGCCGATGTGAGAGGTGACCGTCCATCTGAAAAGGAGGACTACATCAGCTTTCCCTGCCATGGACCTTGCCAGAGGACTCACCCCAGCCCCACCCGCACATAGATCAGCATATTGACAATCCCCACCACGGCGGCGGAGGACTCGAACACCCAGAAGTTGATCGGCGAACGGATCTGATACGCGACGAAGTTGAGGACGATCCAGATGCTGAGGGGAAATTAGTTCGAGTTCCGTGTATTGTCTGGCTCGGAAGGACACACGTGTGTATAACGGCGCTTTCGACAATGTTGGCCAACACAGTCTAAATTGGAGTTGAATTAGTTTCAATTGCACGCGGAGGAGCGAATAATGCACAGACCATGAGTGTTCCGCTTCGGCCACCGAGCTCGCGCAGCTCGCTGTTTTTTCGCCAGATGCGGAACGCGAGCATCACCGTACAATATACCGTTGTGCTGGGAAGGAAGTCATGGCGAATTCACTTGAGAAATGGAAGTGCACGCACCAAAGAGTGAACACCAGCTCACTCATGAACCACCCATGCACCAGCGGAAAGATCTTATTGGGTTCAAGAAAGTGGAGGGAGCTGACGACGTTGGTTCCGATGCCACTCGCGGTGAGCCCGAGCCATGTGAGAACGGGGAATGCTACGAGCCAGCTGTGGTGCCATACCGTCCAGAGGCGGTGGACCTGCACTTCTGGGTCAGTGCTGTCCACGGAAATAATATTCGCCAGATCCGAAGACCTTCCGGCGCGGGGGCAGCGGGGGCGGAAACGCACGATGAGCAAGTCTCCAACCATCCATGACGCGCGGAGGAACAGATTTCGTGCAAGGGCGACCGGTGGGAGAGGGTCTGCGTAGAATTGAAGCGCGGGTGGGATTACGGTCTGCGCGACCGCGGAATATACGGCGACGACGGTGAGAATCCAGTGCTGCAGAATGGTTTTAGTCAGCGTGCCGCGGTGGGGTGAGATTGAAGCCAAGCGCTCACCACAGTGATCACCACGAACAGTGCAATCGTTCCTACAAGCACCGGGTTTCGCAACATCCTCACCGCGCGCCCAGGGTTAAATTCAGCCTCGTGCGCACGCCGTATCGAGTGCAGATAGACGGAGATGACAGCGAGAACGAGGTAGATGCCGTAAAACAGCGTCGAGACGGTACAGACGGATAAAAGGGTTTGCATGCCTGACAGGCTGTGTGTTGGTCAATTGTCCAAACAATTGAAGAGGGAGTACAACGCACCCTGTGGCCCGGCGAGGTCCGTGTAAGGGTTCCGTACCCGTAGAATGTGGGTGGACGTGTAGACCATGCCTGAGAGGTGCGGCCAAGGTGTAGCGGAAGAGCGGAGAGGGAAAAGAGGTATAAAACCGTCTCCATGCCGTGCACCAGCACTGCGGATGGAAGTGATTCACGTCCCCAGTGCTGCTGAGACAGCAGATTATGTGTAGAATGATAGTGTTCGTCATTCCTCGGTGAGCAATGGTAACGCTACATAGCTTCCCATGACATGCCTGACCACATATCGGTCTTTGATCGATCCGCGTTGACTATTCGCTGAAACCGGCGTTCCTAAGTGGGACTGGCCGTGTAATTCTACCTACCTACCTACCTACGTTCACATTGATTCGACGCCCGCTTGAAACTTGACAACAGATTTCGGGAACGCATCTTGCCACGACACGGCAAGAAGGTGTAGCGATGATTGCCCCGCTCGCCAGAGTTGCCGATGACGTGGAGGTACCAAAACTTGGCCGTCGGGCGCTGATGAGGGGCGCCCATGATCTGCGGGCGGTGAACTACGGTGAACGACCCGAGATTTCTGTCAGACCACGCTGACCTGATGATTCTCGCTGCAGCCAACGGCTACGATCTGCGAATGAATCCATAGTGAGCACCCAACTTGAAGCGGTGTCCCAACGTGCCAGCCAGAATCATAGCGAGTACTTCAAGGCACTTCCAGCCCGTCCAGCAGTCGGTCAAGCAAGGATTCTCCGTGGTCAGGCCGAGTTCTTGAGTAACGCCGTGAAGTTGCCAGTCGAGTGAACGAGGCAGTGCTTCGGCGTTTGCCGGCGACGCGCACGGACCATTATAGGCCTTGGCACGTGCCTGAACTGCTCTTGCGCTTAGCCTCAGAGGGTTCTCAAGCCCACTCAAGCCTCAAGTCGCGTCTTTACTATTCCTCCGACCTCACCACCTCTCACGCATCGCCCGAGAATTCGGGGCCCGTGGAGGTGTGGGCGACATCCGACGCGTCGCAGCGTCCGCAGGCCGACGGGATACTAGTAGACACTTTAACATTTGCGTCCGGCTTGCTCAGTGGCCCGCCTCGGTCATCTAGTCAATTTTACCTGTGATGAAACTTCTGTCTCGAGTCTCGTTGCACTGGAGATCCGTTGCTGCCAGGTCCTACCGGTTGGGAATCTGGAGGACCCAAGGACGGCTCCCCTGCTTGGATGACTTGAGAAATACTCATTGCTGTTGTTGCCAAAAATGCATGGTGAACGCTGGATTTTCAGACATGGGGAATCGAACCCCGGGCGACCTCATGAGCCCTTGTAAGAAGACACCGGCGCATCCAGCGAAGTGGTGCTCTGTATACCATGCCTGATTCCTCTTATTTCCAGCCAGGAATATTGAGGACGGTCATCAATTTTCCCGGCCTTCGAAAAAGAATAATGTTGGTGCAGGAATTTTATGAGTCGTGCGGTTTTCCTAGTAAAGCTCAAGACCAGCATCGGCCGGGGGTGCTCCATCTCAGGTTCGTACAATAGGGTCTCTGATGAGATGCGACAATAATCACAGTAGAAAAAAGATGGGTGGAGTACCAGTTATTCAGACACAGGAGTCGAACCCCGGACGCCTCATGTACTTCAGGGCGGTGGTACGTATAATGAAATGAGGCCGTGTTCCGTACACCATGTCTGACTACTGGGAGTGCATCCATGCGTGTGTATCTGGGATGAGTTCTGGTCCATAGAGAACATCAAATCAGAACGACGGAGTTTGTCAGAAGAACAGGGCCTGGGAATAGAATTAGAAGATTCACGGAACCAGGCTCACCACTCACGGGTCCATTAAATCACGGACCATGAAATTGGATGGAGGAAGTCCTTCGATGGACTCGGAGGGAAGGGGGCCCGTGATCGGATTTAATTTTTAAGCGCACGTCCGAACTGCTCACGTGTGCGCGGTTAGATTCCGGCCCGCGGGTCGAATCCGGGCCGGCGAACCCGGGGGAATATGTAGCGTGAGCCGAGGCTGACATGCGACAAACGCACAATGAAGACATTCCCCACAATTGCAGCGGTGCGCACATACATCACGCAGGGCGTCGGCGCTGGCGGCGACTACCACAACGTCAAGCGCGGGCATTGGCTCATCGACAATCCCATCAGGTGCGTACCCGCCCCGCCCCCGCCCTTTGATGCGCCGCTGACCCTCAGCGCAATCGATAGCGTGCCGATGTCCAAGTATGCGGAGTACCGTGCCTCGCGCACGTCGTGGGGGCTCAACGTGCTTGGGTCCTTCTGCGTCGAGATCGAGGCGTCGGACGGGACGACGGGCTTTGCGACGGGCTTCGGCGGGCCGCCCGCGTGCTGGATCGTCACGCAGCATCTCGAGCGCTTTCTCCTCGGCGCGGACCCGCGCAACCTCAATCGCCTCGCCGACCAGATGTTCCGCGCGACAATGTTCTACGGCCGCAAGGGCCTCCCCGTCGCCACCATCAGCGTCGTCGACCTCGCGCTGTGGGACCTCCTGGGCAAGCTGCGCGGCGAGCCTGTGTACAAGATGATCGGCGGCGCGATCAAGGATGAGCTCGAGTTTTATTGCACGGGGCCGGAGCCGACGGCGACCAAGGCCGCGGGGTTCTGGGGCGCGAAGGTCCCGCTGCCGTACGGTCCCGACGAGGGTGCCAATGGGCTGCGCAAGAACGTCGCGTTCCTCACGAAGCACCGTCAGGACGTGGGGCCCGAGTTCCCGATTATGGTCGACTGCTGGATGAGCCTGACGGTGCAGTACGCGATCGAGCTCGCGACGGCGTGTCTGCCGCTCAATATCGAGTGGTGGGAGGAGGTGCTGCACCCTGACGACACCGCGGGGTACGCCATCATCAAGCAGGCGCTGCCGCATATCAAGTTCACCACCGGCGAGGTGCGTTCCTCATCACCTCTTGTATCCCTCTCTATTAACTCGCCGCAGCACGAGTACACAAAGTACGGCTTCCGCGAGCTCATCGCCCCGCGCACCATCAGCATCCTCCAGCCCGACGTCATGTGGTGCGGTGGTGGGTCTTTCCCTCTTTCCCCTCATTCTCTCTCCTCCGTCCTCCGATCCTCCCACCCACTTACCCACCTCGCAGGCCTAACCGAGCTCCTCAAGATCTGCGCGCAAGCCGCCGCGTACGATATCCCCGTCGTGCCCCACGCGAGCGGCGCCTACAGCTACCACTTTGTCGTCTCGCAGGCGAATTGCCCGTTCCAGGTGCGCTTTCCGTTATGTTCTCGTCATGTTTTTCTCCTCCGATTCTCGTCATTTCGGCACTTCCTTTGTGTTCTTTGTATGCGTTCTCGTTTCGTTGTGATTCCTCCGTCACCCCGCTGCCGCTTCCGCTCCCATCCTCGCTCTTGCGCACCCCACGCGCTCCCCATGCTCGCTTCCGCATTTCCCTATACTCCCATCTCGCTCCCACCTCCCCCCCCCGCTCGCAACCCTCCCGCGCTTTGTTCTTCCCTCCCTCCGTCCATTACACATCAGACCTCCCCACCCGTCGCTTCACCCTCTGATATTCAACCGCACGCCGCGATTTAAACCGTTCGTTTCACTTTGCCCCCCTTTTCGCAATACATTAAACTCGACCCTTGTCGTACTACATTCAACTCGCTCTGACGAACCGCTCGCTAACCCCTCCTCCCACGCAGGAGTACCTCTGCAACGCCCCCGACGGCAAGTTCGGCCCCGACAACCGCGGCGCGCTGCCGCCCGTCTTCGGCACGCTCTTTGAGGCGGAGCCGACGCCCGTGGGGGGGCGGCTGCAGGTGGGTTTGCGTATTGGTTTCGTCCTCCTTATTGCGGCTTGCGCTGTCCTGCCCCGTGTGCGCTGCGCTGCCCCATGTGCGCTGTTCTCGCTGCGCTGCGCTGCTTTCAGTGCGGTTCGCTTTCGCTGCACTGCGTTCCGTTGCACTGTGCGTGGGGCTCCGCGCCACCAGTTCGCTTCCGGATGCTCACTCATTCCCGCTTCGTGTTCTGCGCGCGCCTCATCTCCGCACGTCCCTCTCCCCGCACTCGCTCGGCTTCGCGCCCGCGCTCGTGTGGGGGTACTCATCGACCCCTCCTCTCTCCTCCCTTCTTTACTTACCCCCTCCCTCTTTTTACACAGATCACCCAACTCGACTCGGAAATTGGCGGCTTCGGACTCGTCGTCTCGCAGATGGCGCGCCAGAGCGTGCTTGTGCCCGGTGATATGCTGGTTCGGCCGGCGGTGGCGCGGCCGTTGGGGGAGGCGGGGGAGGAGGGGGAGAAGAAATAGGAGGACGAGTTATCTAAGAGGGGCGGAACAATTGAAATTTTGAGAGAGACGGGTCTGAATGTGCATGAAAGTTCAAGTTGAAGTTAGAATGCGAGAGATTAGGGAGGTCGAGGGAAGTGCGCAGGAGGTAGGACTCGGATGTGGTGTATGGAACACGGCCTCGATTCTTGGCGAAGTTGATTACGGAATGAGCAGATGTAGTGCGGGGTTCGACTCCCGTTTCCGAGATGACAACGATGATTAGAGCTTTTTGTGCACCTGAGTCTGGGCGAGACTTTACGCGTCCAACTAAGTCCTTCCCAAGTTTGTGCGGCTCTCCGGAAATGAGGACGGCGCGAGTTCGACTTCCTGAGCTATTATCAGTTGGACTGGGCAAGCTGTCTGCAAGGAAGGTTATAGTAACCTGCATGCGGATGTGTAGGACTCGGATGTGGTGTATGGAACACAGCCTCTAAAAATTACCTCGACCAACGCGTTCGGAGGTAGCTCGGGGTTCGACTCCCCGCGTCCGAGATGAGAAGTCATTTTTGGCGGTCAGTTAGACGATCAATTTCCCGCAGGTCTTGCACGGGGTCCAAGGGGATTGAATATGGCACGACATGTGTACAGAAAGGACTCGGATGTGGTGTACGGAGCACGGCCTCGATTCTTGTGGCTTTCGGAACGGTGAGCAGAGGCAGCGTGTGGATCGACTCTCCGCGTCCGAGATGGATCAGTGGAACAAAGAGTATTTTCGCATGCAATTCGACAATGTATGTAGACCTTGCACTAACAAAGCAGGGTGGTATATAACCCAGCACACGCGGGAAGATGGCCTCGATTCTTGCAAATTTGAGGAGCGGAATGAGCAGAGATAGTACGGGGTTTGACTCCCCGTGTCCGAGATAGTGGAAGAGAGACTAATTTTTTGACGGCCAGTTGGACGATTAAACTCCCTCAGGTCTTTGCGCGGGGCCCAAGGAGAGTGGTATATAATGCGGCATGCCTGGATATCGGACTCGGATTTAGTGTACCGAGCACGGCCTCTCCGCTTGGGTCTCTGGGAATGGATAAGAGGCAGTCTGTTCGACTTCCCAGGTCCAAAATTCGCGGAAGTCTGAGAGAAACAGGTTTTTGTCCAAAAGCATTCGCAATTGCCGTCGTTGGGTCGCCGGAGGATTGAGGCACTCTCCGCATCATATGTAGCCTTGAACGTTCGTTTTCGGCATCACTAGAGAGCTTGCGCAACAGCCATTCCAGCCATTTGATGGCTTTTCTGCTGTGCGCAAACGAATGGTTAATGGCTCCAATGGCTTTTATAATAAACTGATGCTCGTTCGAGTCTTCCTGGATTCATTCTGACCATAGGGAACATTCAATACTCCATTATCATCTCACTCCATTATGGCAGTCCAATTTCAGCGCGCAATTGCCGGTTCCAGTTGTTTTCCAGAATCAGGGCAGTGAAAATGATGTGAGGGTGCCAGAAATTTGTTTTTTGGGGTGATCATGAGCATTTACCACTATAGATGTCTTGTCTAGTCCAACTCATTGGCACACCCGAAGCCATTAGCCATTCATTTGCGCACGACAAAAAAGCCATTAAATGGCTCGAATGGCTGTTACGCAACCAGGCTAATGAGCAGAAATGTTTTATGCTCCTCACTTCAATCCTCTGTTTACAGATATTGTATTTAGGTCGCCCAGGGTCGACTCCCCGTG
The DNA here is from genome assembly GCA_029204335.1 of Mycena vulgaris. NCBI lineage: Eukaryota > Fungi > Basidiomycota > Agaricomycetes > Agaricales > Mycenaceae > Mycena > Mycena vulgaris. The sequence continues at coordinate 9,944 of JARGYA010000830.1, forward strand.
TCTGACTGGATCCTGGGTAGAATTCTGTATGGATAAACACCTGTACAGTACTACTTGTTTGTCTTCCGTAAACTCGTTGTTCAAAAGGAAGCTAGCTGACCTTCTGTCCTAAATTCCTGAAATTGCTCCACGCTCATGGTAATATTTTGTTTCAAGTCATTCGGCCTAGAAATAGGCCGTCATCACCACTGTATATGACTGTAGCATATCTCCTACTACCTGGTACAGTGGTGAAGTAAAAATACTGGTGCAAATACCCGATGACCGTTGAAAATAAATACATAGCGCTACACGAAGATTGAGCGAGCTACGGAGTGTACTTGTCAACCCAAAGATTCACCGCCCATTTCTTTCAGCGGAAATTCAAGGGGCCGTTCCTCTGATTCATTACTGCGAGCAGGAATCTGTTTGATACGAGACATGCAACCCATCTTGTTCAGCCCTTCTCGGGCAGTGTGAAATAAATTTAGGGCAGTCTCCGTGTCTCCCCATTGAGTGAGAATATCTCCTAGACAGATGAGGCTCTGAGATAGGTGCAATAGGTTTTGTTTTTTGTATGCAAGAGCAAGATATGTCACAGGCCACCAGAGATTAGTCTCCACTGCCTGTGTAGCCTCCTGGGAATTGAGTCTCTCCAGGCATCTGAACGTGTTCAGGGCATCACCCGACTTCTGAGCAGATCTAAAGCACTGGACTAGAGCTGGTATGCGCTGGCCTTGGCACAGATTCAGATCTGCCTGTAATATAGCTGCAAACAAGCACCCCTGACTCCATTTCAGAAAGTCCGAGGTTTCCTTCAGCTCCTCTATTTTCCCGCCACTTATGGTTCCCGTGGTTCCAAGCAGAATATCAATTGCGATCAAGGAGAGCGAGGCATATATGTGAAATCGTGGTGACTTGGTCAAGGAGGTCTGCTGTGCGATGGATTGGTACAAGGCAGCTCCACGCTCAAATTCCCCTTGGTTGTACGCAATTTCTGCAGCCATGTCCAAGATCGAAAGTTGCAGGTCTGATCCCTGCAGACCATGAGCCACGACCAGCCTGTGAGCTGTATCACATAGCTCTGAGGCATGGGATAGATCCCCTAGGTGAACAAGTGCACCTGCTTCTTGAACCACACAGTACAATTCGTCCAGAATAGTACCTTCCTTGCGTGCTTCGATTCTGCCTTTGGATGCATAAAAAACGGCCTTGTGATAGTTCCCCAGCCGCCTTTCAATTTCAGCAGTGTCGGAGTATGACAGTGCCTTGGGCAGATCATCACCTATTTCCCCGGGTAGTGACTTCCCAATCTCGTTGAATTCAATTGCTCTGGCAAGATCCCCGGCCCTCAAATAGTATTTCACAACGGCATGACAGAACAGAGCTATAAGTGAGAATGAGTCATTGAAATGCAACGATGGGAAAAAAATTCACCTAGAGTCTTTGGATCATGCTCTGAGTACAGATACTTAAGAGTTTCAGGAATCACAACACCAGCTTCAGATTCTGTAACCGGTGGCCCTGACCAGCGTAAACGCAGCATCAAGTATTCACAGTGCAACCTTTTGTCTCCAAGGGAGTTGATATACTTGGGAACAAGTGGTAGGAGAATACTGTCTGATTTCAACATGTTCTGGGAGAATATTTCCAAAGTCAGTATACTGTGTAGCACTTCTCGGGTGGGTGGGCCCTGTGCCTGTAGCTGGTAGAAGATGAGACTGTTGATATTGCCAACATTGGCACTGAGTTGAAATGCAGTATCTTTCCCAGGCAACTGCTTGTGTGAATCCCAGAGTGACAATAAATCCTGCCAATACTTTCCGAGGGGGTCCACAAGAGATTTATGGGGTGGATTTTCCCGTCGAATGTACTCTCTGATTGGGCTTAATGTCTTGAGGCGCCCATTAGAATCGATATATGCGAGAGATGTCCTTAGAAGGACTGATTTGGACTCGAGAATATGCAAGATTGGAATGTTTTGGGCAGTGCATTCCACCTCGGCAAGACCATCGGGCAGAAGTGAGAGGACACTGAGGAGTTCTTGGGCACCTGGGCTCGATATCATCCGGGGACCGGTTAGAGACATGACAATTGATTTGTCCAGATTTGATGTTTTTTTCTGTCCTTCTGAGAGGAGCAAAGTGTTGTCTGTTTTCCAATGGCGGAGTGAATTTGAATAGCCTTCACTGGCAGTAACACTTGCCATCAGACTGACAGCCAATGGTAGGTTCCCAGTGAATTCCATCAGTTCTGCAAGATCTGCTTCCTCTTGTTCACTGTTTGGGGCATCTGAAACTTCAATGAATATCTGACGGGAGGCTGTAGGGTCAAGCGGCTTTAACGGAGCCAGAAAAGGACGGCTCCATTTGACTCTCCCAGGCCTCTCCAATCCACGCATAGTAATCTGTGTTCCAGATTTGAGCTGGGTCCTCCCAGCAGAGTATAAAAGCCACCCACCACCAGTGCCAGCTTCTGTACACCCGACAATAGGGATAGAAATTCTTCAACATCACTTCTTGTATGGATGTCCTCCCAAGCAGTCTCTAGATTGTCCAACAGTAGGAGTGCAGGACCACAATGCGAGAAATATTGGATAATCGTATCAATAGGCCGTCGTGAGGGTTCAAGGCCCATGTGCAACCCTACAGCACTGATCAGCAGGTTGCTGGTATTTGCTGCTTCACATGAGACAAAGTAACGATGCTCATATCTTGATGCAATGTCTGGGTGATGTAATATGGCTGTTGCAAGGGCGGTCTTTCCGATGCCTCCACTTCCCAGAATTGCAACGCAAGCAGGGGAAGTCTGAAGGGTATGAACCACTTCCTTGAGTTCTTCTTGCCGGCCATGGAATATTTGTGGAGGTGGGGGCAGCAAGGAAGTCAAGCTGGAGCTGCTGTGGTGATTTTCGAAGTTTCCTTTGATCTGAAATTTCAGATGAATATGTAAACACTCCGACATGTTAGTAATCCTACTATTGAACGTTCTGAATCATGTTGTGCTTCAAGCAGGGAAAGCAACTGTTGATGTCGCTGTTTTGCGCTAAGTTCCATTGAAGCGATCAATCTGGTGACATTGTCCAACTGTTCCAACTCCCCATGACTTGAGTCGGAGTGGTCATATTTTGTGACCGACTCACTTTCAATGTGTCAAGAGCTCCCTGCAACTCAGTTTGACATAATTCCAGTTGTCTTGTGATCTCGGTTTGCTGTAGGAACCGTCGGATCCTTCCAAGTTCTCGTTGAGAGCGTAAACAGCCGTGTATTCTCTGCAATGTTCTGAAGTAGTGAGAATAAGCAGACACACCCTTGATTTCTGTGGAAAATCCTTACTCCGCAAAATGTCCAATTGTGTCGAGAGTTTTGAGATCAAGGTCATTTCTATGTGCCGCGGAAATGGCTATAATAATGCACTCAAATGTGTGCATAAGATCGACAAGGCGAAGATATATGTCCTTTTTAGTCTTGGTCAACTGAATCCTAGGGTTGGTAGTGTGAAGACTGTTGAAAATCTAACCCGAACCTTGAGGTCATTTGATATTAGTCTGCTGACGTTGGCGATGGGTCGCAAGAATGGAATATGGTAGGAGGCTGCAATTTCTTCAAGGGTCCGTGCTGCATATTCAAGGAGAGCAGAATCATGTGGTGAATGAACGAGTGAGTCCTCGGGAATCTTCGTATCGATAGGGTACATCGTAGGTGGTTAAAACCCGGGGGGAAAGAGGGAAACGAATCCTGTCCGTGAATCCTAACTCAGCTCCTATATATATTCCACACATGTGCTCTCGGTGGTTTTACGGTCAAAAAGCCATCAAATGTTCTGTTTCCCATCTACGCCCACGTCCCCACGCACACAGCCATTCATGAGTCTCTCCAATCACGGTTAATCGCCTTGGAATCCACAACCCTCACATTCCGTGTCAGGGTGGAGTTCTCGTAGCTGACAAAATAGTAAGCATAGACATAAATGTAGACGAAATCGGTGGATGGATACATCGATCAAACGAGCCTGGGAGAATGCTGTCAGTGATACAGTTCCAGTAATTGAACAGAAGCCGGGATGTCACCTCAAGCGGTGCAGGAGCATGAGTTGGTGCGCCCAGTATTGAGGCAGATGCGGACAGTATTATCAAGGAGATGAACAGTATACGATGCATTGTGCAAGGACTTTGGGGCTCCAATCGCAATGTTGGACTTCTGATCCTTTAAATACACTCCAGGTTCCGATAACATCACGAGATGACCAACATCACACAGATGTCCTTTGGCAGATGCCCGCTGTCGAAGGACGGCAGATCTGCAGAGATGTCGAGGCTGCGCACAGGAAAGGGCACCGGCCTGTCAGTTCGAGAGCACATTTGGGTCCGATGAATCTGGCTCCCTCGGCCACCAATGTTTGCGGAGAGAATCCGAGGACAATATAAATATGCTGTGATGAATTCTCGATGACTTGCATGGGACAGAAATGTCTGGAAGTGGCGTTCTCTTTTCTGAAGCCACCACCCCAGAATAGAATCAGAGTTGGGCGCTCCGGAACCACGAAACGACGCAGATTGCATTGCTATATAATTTAAACACTTTGCAATCTCTTTCGATGGTCATAAATTGTACGGGTCCCTTCACGATCACGGCGAAGTCTTGTAAAAGTGCCCGTCGCCGGCGGGCAATATCATTGCCTCTATGAGCAAGGGAAGCCCAGGCCGGTGCAGAGATAATAGAGTCTTTAGCATGTAAGACGACGGGTATTCTGTTTCCCAAGGACTTGAATCAAAGGCTGCGCCAGGAACGCGCTGTTCCCGCGATGCCAAGGTGTAGAACAGGCGATGAGCAGCTGTGCGCTGAGATACATGGATGTCGATGATGGGTTGGTGCAGTAGGGCTCCCGGCTTAAGCGCTTGAGGAATGATTGTAGACAGAGACAGCGAATCCACATAGAACAGATATATTTGGTGTAGGACGGCTGTATCGACTATGCCAGGGTCATAACTGTCACCGTGAAACATCTCCAGGGCTGCATGTCGGCTGTTATCCAGTTCTGAGTTCTCTTGAGTTCTAACTTCTGTTCTGTTGCCGTTCTGCAGTTGCATCTACAAACCAGGGTCCCGGCTTGAAACTTGAAACGCCGTTCGTTTGTCCGATGTGAGCAGGGTCCCAGATACTCATAACAACGAGTCTCAGCTAGGTTGGATCGTTGATGTAGAAACGCCGAAGCATCATTCTAAGTACTACGCCGATGATGCTTCGATGTCTCTGTCGCCCTTCTCCAACAAGGCCCTCTCAGGACTTCTCTGTCAGTTTCTTTTGCAGTGCTCCCTCTCCGACCAATCGGCCCATTGACCGACCGCGGAGAATCCTTGCTTGGCCGAACGCTGCCCTGAAATCTGGATGGACAGGCTAGACGTATTCTAATTGTGGCAAAGAGCGGATAGATGCTAATTGTATCGGTAGACTGGACCTTTACAGCAGGGAGTATCAAGCAGAAGTTGCCACCCGTGGCAACAGCCGCCGTTCTTGGTCTGACCGCTCACCCTGCAACTCATAGCCGCCGATGCGCATGCCTGGATAAATCCAGTGTCTTGTTGGTCTCTTGGCCAGTTTCTGGGAACTCCTCGCGAGTGGCGAGTGAGCCTCTGTCTGATATTAATCATGAGGGCAACTTCTCTGCTGTCAATTTTCGAGCGAGCGCCCGAATCAATTCGAAGGAATAGCCAACACAGGTCGATTAGTCCGCCGGGCGACACCCGAGACATGTGACAGATCAAGCGCAGATATGTATGTGGTCAGTCAGACATGACAAGGGAAGCTAAGCTTATCTACCGCCAAAGAATGACGAGCACTATCATTCTTCACAGAGACTCTGCTGCGTCTCAGCGCAGAGAACTTGCATCACTTCCATCAGGGCTGGTGCAAGGCAGAAGTCCGCCGAGGAACACGAGACAAGAGACAGTTCAAGGACAGATATGTTGTCAACATAACATGGGAAGCTAGCGTCAACACTGCTCCCCAAATCATGATGAACGTGGCCATTCTACACAGAAGTTGCTATGTATGTCTCACAGTGCAGGGAACGTGGATGACTTCCATCCGCAGCGCTGAGGCAGGGTTGGAGACGAGGAAGAGCACGCTCCACAGACGATTCTCTATTTCTTGACGACGGCACCGCAGGTTTGACACCACTTTCCCTCCCAGCCTGACCCTAAAGGTCAGCCACAATATCAGGTGTGGTCGACTCCCCGCATGCACTCTATGAGTACGGACCCTTACTCAATGAGGATGGCGCGAGTGCGACTTCCGGAGCTAGTATAAGTTGGGCGGGGCAAGTTGTCCGCACGGAGGATTATAGTAACCTACATGCGGACGTGTAGGGTGGAGGCGATCGGGCCTTTAACGCGCGGCGGCGGAGGGTCAGCACATTGAATAAATAGATCAGGTCGCGACGCACCTCGAGCCCGCGCAGCGAGGATTTTTGCATTTTTTTGGGGCTTGATCGCAGCGGGGATGAGCCGCTCGCGAGACGGCGAAGTGTCGTGTCGAGGCTCGCGGGGAGTCGAAATGTCGGATAAAGAATGGCGGGCCTTGGTGTGTGAGGTCGCGGCAAGTCGATACGTCGTGTCGGAAGTTGCGGTAAAATTCAAGGGCCGCGCAGCGAAGAAAGATTGGGACGTAATCTCAAAGTGTTGGATTAAATGAAAGAAATTACACATAGCATGGGATGTAAACTCGCCAAGGGCCGCGCAGCGGTGACTGTGGGAGACGGGATGGGCGGCAATGGGGCGCTCGCGGGGCGGCGATATGTCGTGTCGGAAGTCCGCGGTCGTGGGTGAGTGCGGCGAGCGCGACAGCAGGAGGACACGAATATGACTGTTGAAGGCGGCGAGTTGGCGGGTTGCGGGACGTCAAGATTGGGTGGGAATGCTGGGCGCGCGGGTGCTGTAGGGTCAGTCGTGGGCGTCGATGTGTCGTATCGAGCGATAATGGGGTCGTTCGCGGGACCTCCAAGTCACGATTTCGGGAAATTGATGCGCATGAAAGGGCGGCAATGGCGGAAATTCGTGGGTGTAGGGCGCTCGAGGTGTAAGTTGGACGGGGCACTTGGGGACGGCGATATGTCGTGTCGGGGCTGGTGGGACTTCCGCGCAGCGGCCTTTTTACAATTTTGAAGTACGAGCAAGGCGTGAGATAGGCATTGGTGGAACAGCGATCCGTTTGCAACCGCGCAGCGCAACTTGCGGGATTTTGAGGCGCGAGGAGGGCGGGAATTGATGTGGTCGCCGGACGGCGATATGTCGTGTCGGGGGGTCCCCAGGTCGTAGGTGGAATGGTTAGGGTGCTAGATGCGATGGCGGGAGGGTGCACATTTGAATATTGAAGGTGAATCGCGGGGCGTCCAAAAACCGGATAAAAAATGCAGGGGTGACCGCGGGGAGTTGGCGCTCGCGGGACGTCAATACATCGTGTCGGGCGAGTTGTCGATGGTTGGCGGGGCCTCTAAATCTGCGGTCGGAATTGTGAGGGGTGTCCAGCAATGTCTGCCAGCATCAAAGGGGGGGAAAAGTGCTGTTGAGGGCTCACCACGGCTCATACGATGGAATGGGACGGGAGGGGCGGTGGCTGGAGAGAGAAAGCGAAGTTTTTATGTGCTTCGCATCTGAATCAATATTAGCTTGGTTGCGCAAAAGCCATTCAATGGCGAATGGCTTCCAAAAATGGCAATTTCCAAGCAACCCTCCATCAATTTCCTCAACTTTCAGCACCCCAAGTTGATGTTCAGTGAGGTCTCTCTTGGGTCTGTATAAGTCCCGAGCAGAATTTTCCACAGAGCGTGAAATCGAAAGCCATTCAATGGCTCAAATGGCTTTGCGCAAGCTCTCTATTAATCAGGAAGCGCACTTGCCTCGCGGCTTCATTTAGATTTTAGGCTTCAAACTAGCCTCGCTGGCTGACATCCATGTGGGCGTTGTGAAGTCCTGTATTCAGCGGTCAACATCTAGGAAATAAAATGAAATGGGCTGAGAATCATGATTAGCATCAGGCGGAGGACCTAGGTGACACCTCAGATGGAAAAGTCACAGTTCACCGGCGGCATTGAGAGGGCTGGCTAAAAATAATTCCAAACCTCCTTGAAACTCCGGGGCGGGGGACGTAAGCCCTTCCAGCAACATGACCCATAGGCGGACGAAATCGAGCGGGCACCGGAGAGACGTCACCGAGTTCTCTACACTCAGGAACCGAGCAGGAAGTATCTTCGAATTCAACCCCCCTGATCTACAACTGAAACGCGCACGTAATAATTAAAATCGCCGCGGAAGGCACGAACGGGATCCTGACCTGCAACATAAAAACCGACCAGAAAGTGCACATTTCGTGTTGAAGGCAGGGGATGGCCAGGCTAGAGGCAGCACAACAGCGAAGGAATTGAGTGGAATCCACACGAATTTCAAGAGAGAAATGAGCAAAACCAACCACCTTGAAACGCCGAAGGCTTACAACGGCAGTGCGTTCTTTGATGGTCCGAAGAACTTCGTGAGGTGAGTGCGAGGATTCGATGCTTCGAAGTTAACCGGAGCGATAGAAGCTATTAGCGCCAGCGGGAAGAATCGTGTTTGCGCGGCATAGATCGCGAAGTCCGCACAGAGCCAAATGATTCATGCCCCCGAGATGGTTGAAAGGCGGTTGACAAACGCTCGACCGCACTCTATGTTCCAGCTGGTGAAATCTACAGACTGTATGAGCACGACCGGGGGAATCCGGAGAATTGCATTCGCGGGAACCAAGGAAAAAGACTTCGAAATACCAACCACCTTGATCTGGTCCTGAACCGCGCGCGTAATGAATCAGCTCGCTGCGGAAGGCACCACTTGCGACACGCGGAATTCTGTGTCGCTGTGCAGGGTGATTCACACAATGGATGAGACAGAACAGAACAGACCACCAACGCGAAATGAAGCAGAGTGAGCTCAATAGCGATCAGCCAATGTACCAACGACTTGGAGCGCCGAAGTAACTCGGAACGTCCAGGTGTTCTTCGATGGTCCAAAGAAGTTTGTGCGAAGTCGCCGGGAGCCGTAGATTAAACGCAAGAATTACAGTCGCAGCGCAATTCTGATTGCGTCGAAGCCGAAAATGTGATTGAGCCGAACGGTGCTTCGTTTCCAAGAACCACATAGGAATTAGAGGTGCACGCAGGCCTAAGATGCCCGCAACGAGGATTTGAGAAAACATCTGAGCTGTACACAGGCTCAGGAACAGTGAGCCAGACGTAATACCCAGCACAAACTTGGGAGGGATTCAGCACTCCGAAAAGGGAAGGTGTGCAAGCAAACCACCTTGAAACGCCAAAGCCTCGAAACGTAAAGCCGTTCGTTCTCCAAAGAAGTGCATCGCGCACGGGAAGTAGAAGAATCGAAACCACATGCGGGATAACATAAAGCCAGCTTCCGCAGGACTTGGACTTTGAGCCAACTTGGTTCGAAGGGTTTCGACCAAGTTTCGACAGCGCGGAAGGGTATCCAGAAATCTGCACAAATGCAGCGTGTTGACGTCGTGGCAGAAGCCGAAAAACGAAAGGCTCGCGGGACTTTGGCGCCAAGAACCGGAGAAAATCCGCGGGAACGCGCTCCAAGTCGACGCGACATGAGCGCGACGAGAAGAAGCCGCAGATCACGTGACCGGCCCCGATGATTACCGCTCGGCCGAATCCGACCCCTTCAACATCCCAATGCGGAAGGCGCCTGCAGCGAAGAGCCGCCATGTCGATTTCTGCGGTATCTGCGACCTGGGGCTTCGGAAGCCCAAAGTCTCATTTACACGTTCTTCCGGTCCCCTGCTTGGTCTCTGACGCCAATTTCCGCCTCTCGCGCCCTCGATTGCTCGGACCGCAATTCTTTCAAAAAACAGCTTTCTGCGCACTAGCGAGGGCCTCGGCCGGTCTGACGGTCTCATTACGTACGCGATCGTTCTAGCCAGCATCTGGGGTGCTCTCTGCAGCTCCGCATCCTGCCCGAATAGCGCAGAACGCCGCGAAATCGAATTTAGGCGGAGGACGGAGATGTGGACAGTGTGCGGGAGGAAGGGTGACACATGTACCTGGTGCTGTGATTGAAGCTCAATTTGATGGGGGCTTTTGTTTCCCTTATGCTGCGTGCTCAAGTTTCCCGCGTTCATGCCCGGCTAATGCGTTTTTCCCGCAGGCTCGACATCGCATCTCCGTGCTCCCTGGCGCTGATTTAGGCGTCAATGTCACACAAATTATCCTTGGGAGGGACGTCACTGAACCCGCGGAATCCCCGAATTCGCGCATGGTTCGTTTTCGTCCCAATCGATAATCGGCGTCACGACCCCAGTTCTATCGCAACCCCCTTGAAACGCCGCCCCAATTCGACCGTGGGGACTCCTCAAACTATCCTACGCTTCTGCGCCGCGCTCAGCGCGCAGCCTTCGCGAATTCCGTGGATAAATTGAGATCGAGAATTTCATTTCGCGACGGATTCTCCACACGAGGTACGCCCGCTGCCAGTGGGAAGTTTGCATTCCATCTGCCCACTAAAAGGTAAGCATCGACCTCATCGATTCACAGATTGACTGATCTTTGCAGGTTCTGGGCTCGCCCTCTTGACTCCAATGCTGAAGCTATCACCAAATTTCGCGAGGTATGGCTACCTGACGTCATTGTTGTATCGTTCACTAACTCTTTCACCTTAGATTTCGACCTCCACGTTACGCAACGCCTCGGTAGGAGTTATATTTTTCACACTGTTACCTCGCTTGGAGTCCCTGTAGTGCGTCGCTTCAAATGTATGTTCCTTCAACTCTGACATAGTTATGTTCGATTAGACTTGGCTCCTTGCTACCCCGCTGAGTCAGTCGTCAAACGCCGGGACTATCACCGTATCAACCAGGTGCGCACTAATGTTTTTTAATCCAGTTCAAGTTCGCACTGACTTTAAGTGTCAGTTAAATCACGGAACTGGGTCAGTACGTTTATTTCAACTATCTACTCTCAATCGCCGACTGACTTGACCGCATCGATTCAGGCCATAGCCCTCGCCTTCAACGCCCAGTTGCTCTAAATACCGAAACTATGGTCGCATGAACCAAGTAAGCTCGATTTATTTTATCCTTGCAGTCTGATTGACTTCAGCTTTGAGATTTACAGGCGAAGCTATGGCGGTATGCCCGCAGGTATGTTGACTGTAGGAATGGTTGACTGACTTATGTTCTGTGTTTCAATAGATCATTATATTCGCTCAAGGCACAACCCCCGGCATACCGAAATTATCGCTGTATAAAACCAGGTATGTACACTGTTTTTTCGTCGCATAATGACCATTGGCTGCCTTTCTCAACTATAGAGTTTAAACCTATGCTTCATGATACCGTCCAACCCACTACATTCACGAAGCAAGTCCACTCTCATATTGCAAGACTCGATTACTGACTTAGACTCAGTCTCGCGTTGCATCGAAGCAAGTATGTTCGACATTTTACTGTACTTGTTTGTAATATATGCTAACGTTCACTTCATTCACAGTACTTTCGATGAACGATCCTTGTACTCCGCATTTCATTTGCAGTCAGTAATCTCTTTGTACTTTAGGTCTATGCCCCTAACTTGGCTTCGAGCGCGCACATCGACGCTTGAACTTGAGTCGAGTCCCAATTCAAAGCGAGGCAAGTTCAGCTCCATGTATTTTCAATCTGTCTCCACCGACCTGCATGTATACAATCACTCGGATATGTACAAGCGTCCATGTCCTTTCCTTCCCTCCCTCTGTTCCATCTTAACTTGACTCACATCGCTGACATGCCTGCATTTTAGGTCAAGTCGCGCTCGCACTCCTTGTCCCGCTCCACCGTCTCCTTGTTCCGATCTTTCTAATCAAATGAAAACTGTCTGAGTACGGCCTCCCCATTCCACTCCCACTTCCACAACCCGAACTGACCTGCCTTCAAAGTTTCGATTCCGGTTTCCGCGCCAACATAATCATACGCCCGGCCTCAAACCGTCTCCGAATCCCTTATCTTATCCTATCCCGAGGTCAGTCTCAATTAGATTTGAATCCCAAATTACATATCGTGACTCATCAAGGGCGCGCTCGTCAAATTCTCCTCGTGATCCGCTTCAAGTACTCAGTTCGGAGATGCTAATACGGTGAGTTGAGTTTGCTTGCAGCGGATTCAGAGTTGGTGCTAACTGACGTCGAGCAGGGCGAGGACAAGGCGATCTATTCGAAAGAAAAACAAGGGAGACTACTACAACGGCTGGTCCGCGCGCGCGCGGAGGACTCGTGCCGGCACAGCGAATCGAATCGACGCGGTCCACGACCCTGCACGCCTCTTCGAGCGCGCGCGCCTTTGCGATATCTCTGCTCGCGCGCCACACCCGTCGCATCCCCGCGACTCCCGCCACGCGCCGTCCGTGGGACACAGCGGCGTTCGCAGTTAGCCCGCCGCTCCATTCCACTTTCCGCATCCGCGCGCCGCGCGCCCGCCCCGGGAACACGACGCAGTGCGGGCACTCCCACCGGGCCTGATCTCGCAAATACGGGACTGCCGCGCCTTGCCCGACCCACTGCACTCAGGTTGTGTGTGCTCGCCTTCTCGCCGCTGCACCTCGCGCGCTTCCCTGCAACCCCTGCATCCCGCGCGAGCACGAGGACTCGCGGCGCCCGCGCGACTCGTCCCGCCTGAACGCAGCGCGCCAGAATGAGGACGCGCCCATCTGCACGACCCGCTCGCGACTCGCAACGTAGCCACCGCGGTCTTGCGCTCGCCGCAGAGTGCAGGGACTTGCGACTGGCAGCTGCGCGCACTCGCCGCACGCGCTGCGCTCGCTGCCGCGCCGCATCTCCTCGTTCGCGCGAGTATGGAGTTGTGGCGTGCTCACCTCGTTTAGCGCGGACTTGGGGTCCTCGCGCGCCGCGATTCCGTTCTGGCGCCGCCACTGCTGATTGGAGCGAGTGCGGCCTGCGCTCTGCTGTTGCGCCACTGGATCGCATGGGCGGGGGCGCGTCGAGCATGTGGTGGAGCGGCGTCGAGGGCATGGCATCGGATAGGCGGATGTTGCTTTCCATTAACCAATTGATGGCGCATCAAACGCCTCTGAGCGCCGCCCATGGTACCCGGCTGGCTATGGAGGCACGCGGACTTGGGCGAGTGGGGCCCGAATTGCTATCAAATAGTTAATGAAACATGTTCCATTAACCAAATCGCGGACTTGAGGAACAAAAACAAGGGTGATCGGTTAACGCAGCTTAAACAACTGATGGCGCATCAATGACGCTCAGAGCTGGACCGATGATGCGGAGCATGCTGCCATCGTCCGAGTAAGAGCGATGATCAGCGTGTACAGTCTCGGTCATCAAATGGTTGGCGGATGAGCTTGAGCCGACAGCGACTGAGGCCGCGGAGTTTTGGGGCGCGAAGGTCCCGCTGCCGTACGGCCCTGACGAAGGCGCCAACCGGCCGCGCAAGGTCGTCACGTTTCTGACGAAGCACCGTCAGGACGTGGGGCTCGAGTTCCTGATTATAGTCGACTGCTGGATGAGCCTGGCGTCTTTCCCTCTTCCTCTCAGTCCCATCGCTTCCCCTCACCGCCCATTTACTCCCACCTCGCAGGCCTACCCGAGTTCCTCCATATTTGCGCGCAAGCCGCCGCGTACGACACCCCCGTCGTCCCACACGCGAGCGGCGCCTACAGCTACCACTTTGTCGTCTCGCAGGCTAATTTCCCGTTCCAGGTGCGTTTCTCCTTCTTGCCTTTTGTTCTTGTTCTCGTTCTCCCTCGATTCCCCTCATTTTCTCCTGGATTCCCGTCCTCCCCGTGCCCTTGCGCGTTCCCTCCCCAACTCTTCTCCCCTCTGCTCCGCTCATCTTTCCGACACCTGGCATTCCCTTTCCTCCATTTACGCATCACTCCATCAGGCGGTGGCTGACGCCCCGGCAGGAATACCTCTGCAACGCGCCCGACGGCAAGTTCGGCCCCGACAACCGCGGCGCGCTGCCGCCCGTCTTCGGCACGCTCTTCGAGACGGAGCCGACGCCTGTGGGGGGGACGGCTGCAGGTGGGTTTGCGTATTGGTTTCGTCTTTTTTATTGCGGCTTGCGCTGCGCTGCCCGTGTGCGCTGTGTTCGGTGTGCTGCGCTCCGATGTCGCTGGGCTGGGCTGTGCTCCGTTGCGGTTCACTTTCGCCGCACTGCGCTCCGCTGCACTGTGCGCGCCACCAATTCGCCTCCGGATGCTCACTCATTCCCGCGCTTCGTGTTCCGCGCGCGCCTTATCCCGCACGTTCATCTCCCCGCACTCGCTCGGCTTCACGCTCACGCTTGTGTGGGGGTTGGGTACTCACCGTCCCCTCCTCTCTCCCCCCTCCTCCCTCCCAACGCTCACCCCCTCCCTCTGTTTATACAGATAACCCAACACGACTCAGAAATCGGCGACTTCGGGTTCGTCGTCTCGCAGATGGTGCGCCAGAGCTTGCTCGTGCCCGGCGATATGCTTGTGCGGCCGGCGGTAGCAAGGCCGTTGGGGGAGGAGGGGGAGAAAAAATAGGAGGACGAATTATTCAAGAGGGGCGGAACAAGGGACATTTTGAGAGATGCGGGACGGATGTGTGTAAAGTTCACGTTGAAGTTGAAGGATGCGAGAGATTAGGGAGGAGGTCTGACGATCGTGGATCGAGGGAAGTACGCAGGGGTGTAGGACTCGGACGTGCTGTATGGAACACGGCCTCGATTGTTGGCGAAGTTCATTAAGGGAATGAGCAGAGGCAGTTCGGGGTTCGATTCCCCGTGTCCGAGATGACCAGGATGATTAGAGTTTTTTGTGCACCTGAGTCCGGGTGAGACTTTACGCGTCCAACTAAATCCTTACCAGACTTCTCCTTACACTTTATCGTCCAGCTGCCAAGTTGAATCTTCTTTGCAGGAGAATCTTCCAACGGCCCACGGAGAGGATTATACTCCTTATTAACCTGCATGTATGTAGGTCTCGGATGTGGTGCAGAGAACACAGCCTCTGAAAATTACCTCGACCAATGCGTTCGGAGGCAGCTCGGGGTTCGACTCCCCGCGTCCGAGATGGAGGACCGGCATCAATTTTGGCGGTATCTGCGGACGGCGCGGTACACAAGGAAAGGATATAACGCAGGACATGTGTGTAAAAAGGACGGGGATGTGTTGTATGGAACACGGCCTCGATTCTTGCAGGATTCGTCGAATTGAATGAGCAGACCCCCGTGTCCGAGATGAAGAGGGTATGTACGAGGTGTTTTTTGTTTTGTGTAACTGAATAATCTCTCGCCAGGATTGTTTTTTGGCGGCCATTTGAGAGTATTGTATTTTTTCGTTCAATTTGACACCACCGTGACATCTCCTTTCCCAAAAACAATATACATGTACATGAATCGAGAAAGAATTATTGCCGGGGTCGTAGCTTTCCGTGGTGAGGCGTGACTGTCGAATTGAATGAAAAATACAGTGATTTCTCGCCAGACTTTTGACGGTAAGTGTAACGATACGTGCTTCCAATATACCTTTTTCCTTACTCTCTCTCCTCCACACTCCCTTCTCCCGTTTCATCTTACGTCCCATCGCGATGCGATCGCTCAACCTTCTTTTGGACTTAATTCGATCACGTAGTTACTATAATATCGATTACCCACATATGCAAAAATACCTACCTCTGCAAAAAAAAAAAATCTTTTCTACCTCAATTCTCCTCCGATTACCTCGAAATAAAATGTGGGAAAATGCGTCTATTGCCGAGGAACAAAATTGTGAAGACTTTGGAGGATACAGTGAAGAATTGAGCCCAAAAGAAGATCAGTAGTTTTTTTTGCACAGGTAGGTATTTTTGATGTGGTGTCTCGGCGACTTATTTCTGGCCTCAAATGTTCTTCAAACATTAAGCCCTTCGGGACTTAACATCTAGACGTCTTAAAGATGCCATCTACGAAGGCCGACCACCATTCAGCGAGATTTGGGGTTTTAGCGGCACCATCAATTTATTTTTGCATATGTGGGTAATCGATAGTATAAGACCTGTTTGTACGTAGTAACTCTTCGGTCAATCTATATCTTACACCACTTATCCTCGTTGGCTCGACCATCCAACAACCCTGAACTTTCCTTGTGCCCAGACTAGCCGACGACAATCCGCCGCCAGCTCCTCGTCACTGTAAGTAAGGAAGGGAGGTGCACGAATGTAGATAGGACTCGGATGTGGTGTATGGAACAGGGCCTCGTCTCTTAATGGTTGTAAGTTTTCGTGGGCCTGAGTCTCGGTGACACGTACGAGTCCAACTAATCCCTTGCGAGTAATCATGTCGAGGACGGCGCGAGTCGGCTTTATGAGTTAGGCAGAATATAGCCCGAGGTGCACAAGTAGGTAAGGCTCGGATGTGGTGTATGGACAGGATCTCGATTCTTGCGTCTTCCGAATGAGGAATGAGGAGAGGCAGTTCGGGGTTCGACTCCCCGTGTTTAAGATAGCGACGGAGCGATATGAATTTTTGGCCACCTTTTGGAGAAATATTTTCGCGGCAGACTTTGCGAAGGAGTGAGATATAGCCCAGGACACCCAAGTCGAAACGACTCGGATGTGGTGTACGGAACACGGCCTCGATTCTTGCAACCTTGATGAAGATGAGCAGAGGTAGCACGGGGTTCGACTCGTGTCCGAGATGAGGATGATGAGAAGACCTTTTTGTCCGTACTTAAGTCTGGGTGACACGAAGCGAGGTTAAGTAAGTACTTGCCGGGATTGTACGGAATTTGAGGAACGGTGTGTTCGGCTGTATGAGTCAGGTGAAATAATCTTTGAGGTTGAAGTGGGCACAAGGAGCACGTGAGGGACTTTGGGACGGGATTGGGACCGAAAAATGTATTGGGAATATTCTGGTCATCGGTGATAACTAGCCGTCATCAGTGACCATCAAGTGGCGAACCTTGGATTAAATCACAATATTGGCCGGATCGGCGGGTTATAATATGACGCATTTCCGACACGCCGCATCTGCAACAAATGCTGCCAAAGGTTCAATCTCCTGGTGCTGGTGCTAGAGCCAATTGAGTAGGTCTAGGAGT
Source organism: Mycena vulgaris (assembly GCA_029204335.1). Classification (NCBI taxonomy): domain Eukaryota; kingdom Fungi; phylum Basidiomycota; class Agaricomycetes; order Agaricales; family Mycenaceae; genus Mycena; species Mycena vulgaris. The sequence continues at coordinate 27,010 of JARGYA010000830.1, forward strand.
AGCTGAACACGGTATGCCTACCTATGATCTATGCTGTATGAAATACTATGCTCCCTATGTCACTTACGCAACGTTGTTAGGTCCTTGGAAAGGGGATGAACCCATGATTGTGGGCGTGCGTGGCTGTCTTGATCAATTGAACCCACTTTTGACCGGCAGTGAGTTGTGCGTGCACGCGGGGTATTGTTTACAGCCGTTTGCGGAACTGTTACTTAGAACGCGGGGTTTTTTTTTTCTGTTTGGGGCACTTGTGGGAAGGACCGCTGCCCTGGCCTCAATTCTGCGTGGAATCCCCCGGGGTATGGCGCGATCGATTCATGCTGTCAAGCCGCAGGAACCATTCCCTCAGAGATGGTAATCATTCCACAAGACAGCTAATATGGAAAGTGTTCTCCCATAAGCAAGAATCCCATGCTGCCTCGCTGAGGAGATAATACAGGGATTGTGCTACTTCGTCGCGGAAGAGTTGGTCAAGACTCCGTATAGAGACAGAGGAGAGTGAAAAGAATCATGTGTGGCATAGAGCATAGACTTAGATACTATGCAGCCATAATCGACTGAACCTCGGTCAATCATCGAGGCCAGGCAGCAACGGGAATTGATGTGGTGTTGATGAGCGCGGTTACGGTGTTTCTGGGCATCAAATCCCTCAACCATAAACGGCTGAACCCGATTGGGTTTGGACAGATGGGGTTAGAGCCTAGCCAGATGCAGTAATAATTCACGTGATTTGATTAAATGCTTGACAGTATTGCGCGCCTTCATTCAACTCGTTGTCGAAGAAAAGGGTTGTCCTCTTGGGGACCGAGGTCGTATCTAGGTCATGCCGGCAGAGAGTCAAGGCGTGCAGTAGAATGGAAGTGTTGATGAGGAAACAATGGCTGTAAGTGTAGAAAGCTCAGTAAGATAGGTATAAATGGAAACTTAGCTCAAAATGGATCAAACGAGGGTGGATTCGCGCTAAGTGGCTCAAAAGTCTCGGGATGTGGACGTGGTAAGAGGTAAAGGAAGGTGATCCGTGATGTACAAACAAATAAATATCAAAATGATGTACGTAAGAGAGTCCGTGGGTGGAAAGCCGCAGCTAAAGTCAACCCAACCCCAGCAATCCGGGAACTACGCAAAGACGAGATAGGGAGACTTTCTGCCCCGCAACAGCATCGAGGATGGGTGCCCAATCCACCTCGAGGTCAATCCCGCGTAGTCCGAGATGCCCGAAGAGGTTGAACTTGTCGCTTTGATGGTACGTAGAATGTAAGTAAAATGTCTGTAGTGAGTATGATAAGGTGTGTAAGTGTAAGAATAGGTCAACGAGTGTAAGAGCTCATTATAAAGTATTTCCAGTGTGATCGAAAAAGTGTCTTCAATGTCTTGTGCGAATCAACTCGGCGGTAGAATACGTGCTGGCGCACTCGCGTGGCCGTGTAACAAATGTTTGAGCAAAACGGATACAAATGAAACTATATCGGTAAAATAATCAATAAAAGAGCATGCAAGAGGTAAAATAAAATGAATGGGTATCTCATCAACAAATGAAGACTTCGCTTGAAATGCATGTGAAGGGGACTGGCGACAAGCGAGCCAGGTCACCCTTCCACATCGTTCTCAGTCAATACCAGAAATTTTCCATAAGTTTAACCACATATCTGAAGCTACTAATCACATACACATTCTATCAACAGCTCATAATTTTCTGAACTGACATTCAATTACAGCAAGACGATGAAATTAAATACATTCACTTAATTTGTTCTTAGTCATTTTCCATAAATTTAACCACATATCTGAAGCTACTAATCACATACACATTCTATCAACAGCTCATAATTTTCTGAACTAACATTCAATTACAGCAAGACGATGAAAGCAAATACACACCTCGGAGTAAGGAACAATAAATGATGATTATTTTGATCACATGCCTCCCCATTTAGTATCGGGCTGTGCACTGCTCCTTCCCTCGCAAGATTGTCTTCCACAATCTCCACATGGATTGGGGCAGAGATTCCGTTTATAACTCCCTTTGCAATCAGCTTGTCTGCACTTGTGGCATGTCCGTACTCGCTTGGCTCGTTTCTCTGGCTCGACAAAAGGATCCTCCGATGGTTTGTCTCGCTTTCTGGAAGATCCAATGATTTCAGGTGTGGTAGCTATGGTCCCAGCCCGGGTTCCACTTCCGAGAGAAGAACTGAAATCATTGATGGAAACCTGGTGATCGGTGAAGTTCTCTACAAATTCCAGCAAGCTATCTATCTCAAGGGGGGTCGGGAGAGCCTGCATATTACTACCAGACAATTCTCCAGGTGGAACAAGACTGGTGCAAGTCACCTGTGGAACCATTTGTACGACAAGACCGGAAATTGGGCTGATAGTTCAAGTCAGCCGGAGGACCCAAATTATCATAGGTAAGTTTCTGAGGCGGAGCCATGCCCGGATATTTATACTCGCGGAATGATGGTTGTGTAGAGGATGCATGATCTGGATGTGAGACAAGCAAAGGAAGATGTCTATCAATTTCTGCATTCTCTGGCAGTGCTTGCTGAAGTCCTGTAAGAGTTGATGCTGGGATCGGAAGAACAATGGGATCCACAGAAGGTGCATCTATTCCACGCCGATCACTTCTATGCAGTCGTTCAAGAGCTTTGAGCTGTGGTAAAATCTGAGAAATTAAACTCTTTGCATTTGCAGCACGGAGCCATTTGGAATGATAGGAACGCAAATGTTCTGGGAGCTAAAATAGCATGTCAATTTCCAGTCCAATATAAATTTGGCCCATTCAAACATACCTTGTAAAATATTGTATCACCATCAGCCTTCCGATTCCAGTCTCGAGCACCTTGCTTCCAATCAGGTGGCTGATCATTGGGGTGATTGAATCCAGGGAGTGTTTGCATTAGCTTTGAGAATTGCAGCTTTTCCTCAACAGAATGGACAGTGATTACAGCATATTTTGCTCCCTGCTGTTTAGCCAGGTATGCATGTTTGAACTTTGAGTCATTGGTCTCGCTGTAACTAAATATCTCAGCAGAAGTTTTGCTGCTCTCCAGAAGAGGCAGTATGCCAACAGTTTCAATGCCTTGAGCATGGAGATCACCGTTGACCCAGCCCTTGAGAAGAGGGGCATTGGGAACAAAATAGCGTGCTTTGTCCAATAAAGTTGGAGGCGATTCAAGACATCAACATTGCAGTGTCCTTTGTACATGGTGCCACTGCGATTTAGAGTGCCGACAACAAGGTTGTGAATAAAAACATAATCTGTTACCCGGGCACATGCATGTCTGATTGACACTCCGGATTTTGGCATACGATCACGGAGTGAATGATGCACATCACCCTCTGGGTTGTTTGTACCACGGCGACATCGAAAGATAGCAAGATTTCCATTCTTCTTATCAATGCCCATCTGGTAATAAAGCTGGACTCTAGGTGGATCAGACAGGAGTCCTAAATGAATTGCTTTAAGCACATTTTTTGTATCATGCCAAGCCTGAGCATTGAAAAGAGGCAACTTGGTTTTAGCATCCTTCTGAGGGCCATAAAACTGGAAGACCCGGCTCACTGCATCCTCCAGCTGTCGAGGAGGGGGTACAATACGCATGCATCGCCTCCACAGCCAGCGTGCATTGAACTGAAGCTCTTTATTTCATGATGAATCCTTGGTCTTTAAGTATTGATCAATGCGCTCTTTGTCTTCAGAATACAGAATTAAAATTGCATCCCACAATGCAATTCCAAATGCGCAACAAAAGCCATGCTCTTTGGACACCCGAATCCGTACCATTGCACGCCAAACATCCATGGTGACTCGAACTTTTAATTTCTACCGACCAAGTAGAAAATTCGGGATCTTTGAGAAGATCTATTACAGCCTTCACTGCTGTTGAGTCTCTATCATCGTCGATGATGTCTTGGTCAGTTTCCAAAGATGGTGGGCTGTCAATTCATCATCAGTTTGTGGCTGCATCTCTAATTTCCTCAGGATGTTTTGTAAGGAATTCAAGGAGCTTAGGATCAAGAATTGGTTCCGACTCTCTTCCTTCATCTGGAACTGAACAGCTATTTGGAGGCTGGGGAACAGGATTATCCGCAACACGAGCAAATACGTGGGAGCGTGTACAGACTATATCAAATGGAACAGGACCCAAAGATGCAAGGCGCTGTTTTTTATGGAGTGGTACCAGTGCTGCTGGAACAAGAACTTTGGAAAATTGTGATTCGAACCCGTGTTTTGGTAACAGGGGAGGAATTTGGCAGAGTGGATGTGCTGCTCGAAATCATCCCATGAGCAATTGGATGTCCATCAGTGTTATGCACTGAGACTAAGGTCCCGGGAAGAGCAGTATCTGATATCTTTCCAGCTGGTTGAGTTTGCATAAGCCGGGTGTAAATGGCAAGAGAGCATAAAGCATCAAGCACCGCATATTCCACTTGTTCGGGAGACAGATCCAGATTATCCCAATCTTTGCTTATCTGAATGTGAGGAGGCTTTTCCAATTTCTCTCCTAGTATATATGCACATAGAGCTGGCAGCCCAATCCTGGCATCAGAAATAACATTCAAATCCTTGGCTAGCCGTGCAAGATCAACACCACTCCAGACTCCTTCACAAGCCGTGCTAAGTCATTGTTAACATCCCTCCCAGCCTTGACAATTTTTCTGTTGGCCAAAAAGGCAAGCAATGATGCAGGTAGGTTCCCTTTGAAGTGGCCAATTTGAAATATGTACACTGACTTCTTGTATGCCACCTGGATAACAGATGTTGGTTGGAGAGCTCCTCGGGCTGTCAGGTCAACATTCCACTCAGCATCAAATCCAACAGCCAGCTTTGCCATTTCGTCCTGTGTGTTTAAATCACTGGTGATTTTTTCTATGTCATCCCCGATGTTCTCAGCAGTAGAACTGACACGGATATTAACATCAGGGGGTTGACAAAACATCTCATCCCAAGGGTATTTTTCCACAGGGATTACATCCTTTGTCAGTGAAGGGAAAACATGTTCCAGGAATGGTCTATCAGCAGCTGGGTTGTTGGAGAAGATGACTTGGGGTTGGGCAAGATCATACATTTCTAGATTCTGCTTTGCTTTCAGAAGGGCAGATTCATATTCTGCATGTGATGTTGTTGCAACAAATGCAAGGATGTGAACTTCACCGTATTCATTGGTCATGGTGATTGTGGCTGCAAAGACTCCCTCTCCATTAACTTTCATGAACTGCTTTGTCGCCTTGAAGCTGTGATCTGTCGCTCCGGTAGTCAGCTCTTTCATTGAAGTCTGCTGATCCATGGCTGCTCTGTGCTCATCGATGTACTGGTCATACATCATCTGAAGCCATGGACCACTGGGGACAAAACCACCATATCCGTTGGGGTCATCAAAGCTACTGAACTCGGAAAATGTACGATCTGTACTGTTTGGGTAGGATATAATCCAAGCCAGGACTCCATCAAAATATTGAGCATGTAGTTGATCATAGTGCAATCGATGAAGGACTTGAAGACTGTTGGAAAATTGCTTTGATCCAAGCGCATACAGGAAACGGGTCCGCATAAGCTCAAAAACAGATTTCGACATAGCCCCTTGATGGCTCAGTTACGCTGGAAATTCATCTACAAGTGCTTCAGGAAGAAGTTCCATGATCTGAGGATCCCAGCTATTAAAGCTTTCAGTAGCTTTACCACTGGAATTTTTGCAGTGAGTAAGCTTGTGTCGTGAGCCAATTAGATAGAAACAGTCGTACAGATCAACAACTCGGCAGGGTCGAGTAAATCCCAGACGTTCAAGCTTGTTGTAGCAAGGAGGGCATTTAATCCCACCATCCACCAGAAAATCTGGATCCCAGTAAAAAAGACGAGGATTATACATCTGTTTTGGAGTAGGCTTTGTGTGCTTGTTGTTCAAAAAAAGAAATTGCTTTTCCGAGGCACCCAGAAAGAACATAGAGTAGAGTACTGTTTTTTCTGGCCCGTGGCCTAAGAAATTTATAACACACGGGGGAAGTGCGCGACGATGAGAACTCGGAGGATCAGGGGATTCCTCATCATACATAGTCATCAAATCCTCGACCATCTCCCATGGATCAGTATCAAGGTCATCCTCAATACCCCGGTTTGGATCTCGATCTGGAACTACATATTCTACTCGAGGACCTGTTGGAATGGTTTGAACTGAGGCAGGAGCTGGAGCAGAATCGCTAGAAGTCCCAGATAAGGCAGCTGTTGGAAAACGAGATAGCACAGACAGTCCTTCGCCCATCCATTCACCAAGAGTTCGCTGACGAGATGGCCTAGAGCGATCTGTCTGCAATTGGGGATGTTCATGAACATCTGATGAAAAGCCCCGCTAAAACATGTATTGAGCAAGGACTTTCAAGAAGTGAATTGAATTCAATGCTCACTGGTGGTCCCTTGTACGGCCCGTTGGTGTACGTGGCCGCCCAACAGCTTTTTTTTCCAACACTACCGTGGTTGGATCAAGTTCCTTGCGTGGGTGTCCTGGCTTTATCGACCGATTCAACTGGGACTGTGAAAAAGGTAACATTACTTACTTCTGGGTCCATCCATAAGAGTCCTAGATGGCAGTAGAGAATGCTCAGAATCAGCTAAATATAATCCTGCTATAGTTGCAGGAACTGGAAATCAATGTTGTCTCACTATGATGAGGCTCTTCAAGCTGGTCATTTGGGGCCGGGGCGGAATAGGGCACTATATCCACTTCAATTGGGCAGCATCAGATAGGGAAGGAATCAATCATTCCAAAGTTAATGCTTGAGGGGGGATCTTCTTGTGTCAGGTTGCTTTGATTGAAGGGAGGCTCTGAAGAGTTGTATTGAATTTAGTTTGCGCCAGTCCATACAGCAGAGACACCAAAATACCATTATCAGTGAGATCTGCACCATTTTGACTCTGTGATCTGGCGGGAGGCTCCCCAAGTTGTCCCCTGGGGCCCAGTCTAAGTAGTGAGAGGGTAGAAAGAGCAGCATCATCTGTTAAGTCCTCTACAGCATTGAAATAGTCTGGGGACTCGGGATCCATGTCGTAGCACAGATCAAGCTGTAATCTGATCGCAGTTGATTGTCTTTTGTTTGGTCTCTTTGGTCTGTTGGTCGATGGTAAACATGGTTGCCTGAGCTCCAGCAAGCAGCCTACAGAGTAAAATGAGGGATAGGGTACTCAAAGAATATGTCCAGACCCCCCAGTAACATACATTCTCCTTTCCCCCCTTTTTTTTTTGGTTATTTATTAATTATTATTAAGCGCCCACGAACACCATTAGAGGTGCTCAACCCTTCCGTCAGTCGCGTCGTTCGTTCGAAATAAATACAATATTTGTTCGAAACAAATAGAAATTTCAAACTCCGCTCGTCCTGCCGTTTCGTCTCTCTTGTGCCTTCCGTATGCCTCGAATGACCAAAGGGCAGGTGTATTCTGACCTCTCGTTTGTTCCTGAGAACCTTCTGGCCACATCTCTCGCTCGAAGATGATCTGGATGTCTTTCAACTTACTCCGCAGAGTCCAAATCTTTTAACAGATGATGTATCAGGAGTTCTCAATCTGGCAGGGCCAGGGGCATACACTTCTCACAACCAGACAAACTATGATAGTAGTTGTGGTGGTGCAAGACTGAGAGAGTCGCTGATGACGGCCGCCAGGCGGAGTTTGAAAATTCTATTTGTTTCCAACAAATATTGGATTTATTGTGAACGAACGACACGACCGACGGAAGAATTGAGCACCCCTATTACCGAGCCTGTTGATGTGCTTGCGGTGTGAAATCAGTCCGACTCCCCGATAAGGCAATCTCCGGTCATCAAACGAGCGTGGTGCTGTGGCCCTCCCTAGTACGTTGATTGCCCCTAATTGATCAATATTTTGTCTAAATATGTCTTGTCATATGAGTAGCCAGCTACTGCTATGCCAATGGAGAGAGCGGATAGCAGCTTAGTTCCGAACATGGGTTAACGAGGTTCATTCAAATGTCAGCTGTCATCTCCCTGTCAAGCCTCCCCAGACTGCTATCCCACATCTGTTCAGGTGATAGCTCCTTAGGCACAGTTGAAAAGAACGGTCTCAGTTCTCAAATCTTATCCTCTCAAGATGCCTCCCTCTACATTTGACACTCGAAGTCGGTTGGACCGCACTATCACATGGCTGACTGCAGCTGTGGATAGCCTGGGAATCCTCTGTGACACATTCAAAAGCCCATTTTTGCAGGCAATGTGCATCACAACTCGATCTCTGTTGTCATCTGTTCAAGTAAGCCTTGCAATGGTTCCCTTTCTCGGTAAGCTTACCCAGCATTGATAGACTGTGAAGAAGAACAAGAAAGAGTGTATAGAATTGATGGAGCAAATCCACGAGGTGATCTATGTCATCATTGATCTTCACGTCAAGTCTGGTGGTGAAGAATTGCCCCCAAGCATCTTGAACCAGATGGGAGAATTCACAGAGTACTTCTAGCCAATTACCGTCTATTTGGCTCTGATCCGGCTTGCTAGAACACTCCACAAGATCCATACATTTGTTGACTCACAACAAGAGAAGAACCGATTGAAGCAGTTCTTTCGGCAGAGTGAAATGAGTGCACTGCTGAAGGACTGTACTCAGGGATTGCAACAGGCACTTGACATTTTCAAAGCATGTCATCCTTCTTCATTTTTCACATTCAAATTCATATACATGTATCCAGGTCCACAGAATTCATCTGATACCAGAGGTCACTAATATGGGAGAATATGCCCAGAAGTGCCACGAGGAAGTGCTAGAGTTGATCCAAACTCTGTCTGATACAGCCAGTTCAGACAGAGCATCCTCGGTATTTACTCTCATGCCCCTTCAACCTGGCTATTCATTAGCTGCCTGTCCATAGATCATCACAGGGTTCTCCAGCTCCCAAAACAGGTACAACTTTCATTGAATTGTCGGACCACACTCTGAGTATGTTTCAAAGCTCCAATTCATTGTCTTTGCTGCCATCGGAGCCAAAGATCTTCCATGGAAGAGAATCGGAAGTTTCAGACATTCTAAGCCTGTTTCACCAAGAACCCCCTAGGATTGCAATTCTAGGGGCTGGTGGAATGGGCAAGACAAGCTTGGCCAGGGCTGTTCTTCATCACGTGGAAATTGCGACCAGATATGAACAGCATCGGTTCTTTATTGCTTGTGATGTAGTGTCAACTCATTCCGAGTTGGTAGCTCTCATTGGAATCCATCTGGGGATCAAGCCAGACAAGGATCTTACTCGGAATATCCTTCGACATCTGTCCAACAGCCCAGCCTCCCTATTAATATTGGATAATCTCGAGACTTCATGGGAGCTGCTAGATTCTCGGAGAGATATAGAGGGGCTTCTGTCCCTGCTTGCAGACATACAACATTTGGCCTTGATTGTAAGTGCAAACTAGATTATCTGAGCTCAAGCTGATATAAGCATAACCGTAGATTACAATGCGGGGTGCTGAACGACCAGGAAATGTGAGGTGGACACGGCCATTTCTGTCACCTTTGGAGCCATTGTCACAAGATGCTGCTAGGCAGATCTTCATTGACATTGCAGAAGACATCCACGACAGTTCAGAGATTGACAGAGTTCTCTCTTTGACCGGAAACATGCCTCTCGCCATCGATCTCATATCCCACATGGTGGACACAGAAGGCTGTACCAATATTTTAGACCGCTGGGAGGCAGAGAGAACATCGTTGATCTCAGAAGGCCATGACAGGAGATCGAATTTGGATCTATCCATCTCACTGTCCCTGTCAAGCCCTCGAATCAATTTTTTGCCTCAGTCCAAGGATTTACTGCGCCTACTATCGATGCTACCCGATGGCCTGTCAGATATAGAACTTATGAAAAGCAACCTACCTATTCAAGATGTTCTAGGTTGTAAAGCAGCATTGCTTCGCACCTCACTTGCCTACAATGAACTTGGAAGGGTCAAGACCTTAGTGCCCATTCGGGAGTATTTGCAAAAATCAAGCCCTCCCACACCCCATCTCATCCATCCCCTTTTTAAACGATTTTGTGAACTGCTGCAGCTTGGGAGGGAGTCTCCCACTCCTGAGTTAGTCACTGGTATCCGATCAAATTTCGCAAACATCCAAAGCATTCTCCAATACAGTTTACAGCAAGAGGATACAGAACTGGCCAATACCATCTGCAGCATAATCCATTTTATGGTATTTTTTCTTGACATCGGATACCAATGGCAAATCACGTTGAGGGACCAAATTGTGTCTCATCTGCCCAAGTGTAGCGACCACGAACTGGAGCTTCGCTACATCACAGCGCTTCTCTCTACCTGGGTCCAGTGTCCTATCGCCGATCCTGCGGCCCTTATTGATCAAGGTTTGGAACATCTCACTCACATCAGGAATGCATCTGTGAAATGTTGGTGCTCCTCCTGGCTTTCTATCATCTGTCTCTGACTACTTTCTTAAATAGGCGAGTTCTACAATGCAGTTTCCCAGTATTATCTGGATCACGATAACAACATCCCGGCAGCATTGAATTCCTTAAAAATTTCGTTCACTCTGGCAATTTCATGTGGGAACATCAAGGCACAATCCTCATCATTGTATAAGTTCGCACGGGCTTATTGGCGCCTTGGGGATCACTCGAGAGGACAACTGTATGCATCTGAGTCTCGTAGGCTCGCAAAACTATGTGCACAATTTCATCTTGAAGCGAGAGCAGTCCACATTGAGATCATGTGCTGGACCTCACTGGGGAACCTCACCCTAGCCATGTCCTTGTGCCGGGAGGGAAGGAACCTCCTCGATCTCTGTGGGCTTTCTGACAGTGCTGTGGGATATGCTATCATGAATGTAGAGGCGATCCTCCATGAGGCCAAATCAGAATATACTGAGGCTCGCAATGTCCATATGAAGATCCTGGAGAGAAATTCTCTCGAAAGAGGCCCATACCTCCATGGCCTTGCCTTATTAAATGTCACTTCAATGGACATATCATGTGGAACACCCTCAGCTGTCGTTCAGCAAAAGCTTCACACGGTCAGGTCAATTTTCACCCATATGGACCACATCACGCTGGTTATATGGTGTGACATCTTTCAAGCCGTCCTTGACCTGAGACAGGGACACTCCATGGCGGCAAAGTCAACTTTTGAGGAATGTCTCAACTTTGCCAGAGGAAAGGCTGATGAACAAATGACATACTGTTTGGAACAGCTAGGGAAGATAAAGTCATGGGGGTCAACCACCTTAATGTCTGACTGGACAGTGGTGTTTCTTGTACATTCTCTCAAGTCAAACAAAAGGCTTGCTATCCACAAGGCCCTCCAATTCCTTGGGGATGTGTTCTTAAATCTCAATGATCAAGATACTGCTTTCAGCCTTTTCACTGTTGCCTTGGAGGGATTCATCCTTATGGATGTTCATCATGGCAGAGCGGAATGTATGCTACATCTGGGTGATATGGCTCAGGAACGGGGTGATTTTGCACAGGCGACAGTATTCTGGACAGATGCTCGCCCGCTGTTTGAGCGGTCTTCACAACTAATGGATGTCCATCAAATTGATGATAGGCTCAGTGCTCTGGAGAAGAGCCCGAAAGAAGCCTTGGGCCATCTCATAAACCTCAATGCACCCACAGCTTTACCAGCGGAGCCCGTAATTGGAAGAGAGATTGGGCCATCACAGATAACCAAACTAGCGAATCAAACCAAAGATGATGGAGACAAAGTTCCCATTTCCATGTGAGATATCCAGGGAGATGGCATGCAGCTCTCTTTTGACAGATAATTGGCAGGTTTCCGTCGTATGTAGCTTGCTTAAGTATGCTTCTGGAATATAATTTATAAACTTCCTTTTCTTCTGAGCCAAGGCCAGGTCTGTCCTGAACTGTGTCTAAATTGCAGAAAAAAATCACTTCCAGCTGTATACTGTCGTAGGACACCCACTAAATTATCCCCAGCTCACTTACTCGGCTGTGCACCTGAAGTTGCCTAAACATCTCAAAACTTTGAATTGAGCCACATGAGGACATTTAGATTTCATGAGTCGATTGCTGACTTACACATCGCCCGCATACATTTTCATTGAACTCTATGGGTCATTCCCAATGCCTTTGTGGTGAGGCCTTCCTCCTTGAATGGTTGTTGAACTTGAATGTTCAGATTCGGTTGGATTTCGGGCACCTCGGAGATGTGTTCAAAGGCCCGCCCATCCACCATGAGTCTCCTCATTTTGTCCATAAAATTCACTCACGAGTTGCATTTTACCCACATAGTCCCAGAAATGCGCTGGGATTTATTTCAGGCATGTGACAGGTTCATTTCTCTTTGTTATCATCCGAGGGCTAACTTTGATTTCAGCCTCGTCTTTGAGTCGAGATGACTTCGGAATGGGAAGCATTCAGATCTGGGTCATTAGAAGTATGCACCTGGGTCCAACCAATCTCGCCCTTTGGCTAACTCACTGGTCAGATACATCGAAGTCTAGTACTCAACCCAATCATTGAAGTACCAGCTCGGACTCTAGAAGCCTTGGCTCAATCACGGCGACGTTCATCCTCCGAGCTGCATCGGTCCAATTCTTTCACCAAAGTTCGAATGGGACTCCCAGGCACGCCCCAGCACCGCCGCGTTCAGATGATCAGTATTTCAGCTCTTTTTCCAGGAATCCCCCAGACTGACTATTTTGACATCTAGCGCGGTTCCACCTTCAGCGCGGGCCGTGGCACCTTCTGCAGTGACTCACAGCTGCGGGATATCATCGCGAAGGCATGCACGCGCTCTTTTTCTCTATGCGGTGCGCTTACCTCTATTTTTCAGATCTGCTGTATTCTGCATTCCCGCGGAATCTGCGCCCGATCTCGGGAGGATGTGTGCTCACCTGCACTGCATGCGTGTCGCGCAGAAGTGCTACGATCAGCCCCGTGAGCATCTGATCTCGAATCCACCGAAACGCGAATTTTGCATCGCTACTCACCAACCTCAATCTGTGAGTCTCCTTCAAGTCTCATCACTCGACTCTGATCGCTAACATACCTTCACTTCAGGTCAAGTCGCGCTCGCACTTCGAGTCCCGCTCCACCGTCTCCTTGTTCCGATCTTTCTAATCAAATGAAAACTGTATGAGTACGGCCTCCCCATTCCACTTCCAACTCCACAACTCAAACTGACCTGCCTTCACGGTTTCAGTTTCAGTTTCTGTTTCCGTGCTCTAACTTACAACCATTGGCAGTACCGAAGGCGTGGATGAAAAATTTCCTGTTTAGGATGTTTCAAAGAATTCCTCAGATCTCGGTCAGTTCTTCACGGATTGGGATAAAATCATGCTAGGCTAATTTATGCGGAATTAAATCATATAGCTGCGGTAGGCGATGCCTGAGGAGGCCATCAGCGTGCACGGCCGCGGACATCAATCGATTACGGTGTTCCGACTCCCGCGATTTGGTTATGTAATGGAACATGATGATGTTACATTAACCAATTGATGGCGCATCAAACACCTCTGAGCCTCGTCAGAATGGCCCATGGTACCCGGCTGGCGCCCGACTTGCCATCAAATGGTTAATGGAACATGTTCTATTAACCAAATCGCGGAGACAACTGATGGCGCATCAATGACGCTCAGCTGTAGCTGGACCGATGATGCGGAGCATGCTGCCATCGTCCAAGTAAGAGTGATGATCAGCGTGCACAGCCTCGGATATCAAATGGTCGGGGGATGAGCTGGAGCCGGCGGCGACCAAGCGCCTCCCCGTCGTGACCATCAGCGTCATCGACCTCGCGCTGTGGGACCTCCTCGGCACAACGGGCTGCGCAAGAACTTCGCGTTACTCACTAAGCACCGTCAAGACGTGAGGCCCGAATTCCCGATTATGTTCAACTGCTAGATGAGCTTGACGGTGCAGTATGCCATCGAGCTCGCGACGGCGTGTCGCTCAACATCAAGTGGTGGGAGGAGGTGCTGCACCCCGACGACATCGCGGGGTACGCCATCATCAAGCAGGCGCTGCCGTATATCAAGTTCACCTGCCGCCCGTCTTCGGCACGCTCTTCGAGGCGGAGCCGACGCCCGTGGGGTGGGGGGGCGGCTGCAGGTGGTTTCGGTTTTTATTGTGATATATCTTGGGCGTGGTTGAGGTTATGGGGGGGAGGTTACGAGCGTCGTGTGCGGTACCGGTCCGCGTTCGGATGATTTCTCTCTCCCATGAAATATAAGGAGCCCATCTTAAGTTCAGACCGGCAGGAACCGTATGGCTACTTAAGTTCTGGAATGGGACTTAAGTTGTGGAATGTACGCTACCCGCCGTATTGTACATATATACTGCTATCCCACGACGTTAGTACCGAACAGTTCCGGACTTAAGTTCTGACAGAACTTAAGTCCCGGAGTAGGATCTTAAGTCCAAATGAGGATCTTAAGTGTCCTGCTCCCACTTAAGTTCCTGCCCGGAATTTAAGTCCCCGTCCGCAGTTGAGTCGGAGCTCAGGGCCTCCTTCTCCGCACCCACGAACGTGCGGCGGAGCACCTTGGGGAGGTGCAACGGCAGCGGGGCTCGGCGGAACTGAAAGGGGAGACGCGCACGTGGCTCGGAGGAGACGCGGCGCGGCAGGCAGCAGGGGGGCGACGGGAGGGGGAGATGGAAGGCGAGGATGGCGCGCAGTGATGTGATAGACCCGATACGTATGTGTCGAGCACGCCGCTGAAGCGAGCATGAGCAGAACGATCAACGGGGTACGAGAAACGTACCAGTAGATCTCGCGCCACATTGACCGCGCCGTGGTCCCGCTACATTTACACCCAGGCAGCAGGACACAGTACCTGGAGGGTGTGAGCGGTGGGACGACCATACTATGAGCGTAAGGGGGAACTTACGCATTCCCTTCGCCGCCCTGCCACCCGTACACTCCGCCTTGCCCATCCGCGATCCTCGTTTCGCTTCCGCTTACAGCTTCTGGCAGTTGCAGGGCCAAGCCGTCGTTCGGGCAAAATGTGGAAATAGGTTAGCGGCGGGGAAGAAGAACGGGTGGACA
>JARGYA010000831.1:0-42000 GCA_029204335.1 Mycena vulgaris
ATCCTAGTATGCTCTCAACTTTCGTAATGTGTCTATCTATAATAACAGCGAGAAATAGTCAGAAGGATGCTCTAAATCAGCTTGGAGCACGGTGATTTGCCACAGACAGCAAACAAACCCTGATAGATTTTTTGCTCAGTAGACAGAGTGAGCTCAAGATCTGTTGATAGGTCGAAATGGAACGGCTGCGAGCAGTCAGAAGTTAAATGAATGACCAAAGGTCTCCAGCGTAAGTTGTGGGAATCACCACCAATGAATTCTTACCCGGGAAACTGTCCATTGCATGGGAATGCCTGTTATGCTGCGCTCAACGACGAGACCGAAATGTGTATAACTAAAGGCCAAGAAGGGGCTGTGGTCGGATGGGATGAAAGCATAGGTCCCATAGGCCAGCGAATACTTGACACTCTCTTTGTGAAATTGATTAATCTACCGCGGGATATTTAAGTTGAAGGCTTACCGATTAATGTAGTCCCTTTAGTGCTGCCCGTTTCTCATATAACAGTGCTTCTCGAAGACAAACACTCTTCTTTCTGTATTGAGAGAGCAGATCGTGGCATTAAGGTTAAGGTCGTTCATAGTACCCCTTTTTGCTCCCTTTTTCTGCGCTTTTTGAGACTGGTCCGTTTTCGGCCAGGGTTTTTTTCCCTTTCAATTCAGACATGTAAAAAGGGTTGAAAGGGAAAAAATTGGGACCCAAAACTCAGCAGGGGGCGAAAAACACAACAAAAAGGGAGCCAAAAAGGAAGAAAACAAGGGCTACTGTGAACCCCCCCTCAGAAGCTCCCTTTTTCTGCCCTTTTTGGCTCCCTCTTTTCGTTCCTTTTCTCAATACTGTGCAGCTTATGGGCTGAAGATGACTTGGTGTGGACTCACAGGTTCAGTGACTTGAGTCCCTTGATGGAAAATATATGCTAAACTTGAATTCAATGGCACATCGAGCAGGTTCTTCGCTGGAACAAGTTAGAGACGGTTTAAGAAGTCAGATGCACAGTGTAAATAGGGACCTTCAAAGTAAAGCGGCTTAGCCGCTTAGCAGTGCCACTACTTAAGGTCCCGTGCCGTCTGGAGTTATGTGCACGTCACATCTTGAACTTCCTTGTCGCATTTTTCACCTCCTCAGTCCCCCCGAAAAGCTGTTTTTACTCCATTCAACACCCTCATAGTTTAATCTTTCTCGGCCAAGATTTCAAAAAAAAATACCTATTAGAGGGCGCAATGTTCAGTGTGGGTTCCGACCTGGTTCCGCAAATGTTGAAATTTCCTGATGCAAACAAGACCCTTCAGGGAGAGTCCAAAAGGTTCACACCACCTTTCAGGATGATATAAAACTCAGGACAGAGGAAGATCTTCTGGCGTGTCGAGTTGTGATCAAAATCAGGAAATATCATGCAATAATTCGCAAAAACCTCCCGATGGTGAGGAAAGGCTCGAAAGGAAATCCTGTGAGGCTGCAAGCATTTTATAGACAGAGATAGAAAATTTCTGCCTAGTGGATGCCTGGGAAATATCACCGAGTCACAACACATGACTGCTAGCGGCACGGGACCTAAGCAGTGGCAGTGCTAAGCGGCTAAGCCGCTGTACTTTGAAGGTCCCTAATCCTGGCTATTTTCCTTACGGCCCAAATTCAACATCTATAGATAAATCGGCAGGAGTGTTGCTGCCAAGTAAGTTGTACAGTTCAGGGAAACAGTCATGTTTGACATGCGGATTTGCGGATCCTCTCAAATACTTGCTGTTCAAAGCTTCTGTATCGGCGGGTCTAAGTGGGAGACAAAATTATCTGGTTCCTATTCCACTTCAAGACTGGATTAGAGATAACCTGGCACTCGGCCGAGGCGTTTGTCCGGCCTGTAGGTTGAATAATGTTCACTCAATAATTGTTCATGATCCCAAAATTGACGGACGTACCTGACATAATGCTGATTGATATAAACCATGACAGACTAAGCTTCAATGGCCAGCTGGGATTCGACTCTGCAGGTGTCATGGTAAAGCTAAACCTGAGAGGTATAATATACGGAGGGCAAAATCATGTCACCTGCAGATTCATTGATTCAAGTGGCACAGTATGGTTTCACAACGGAATACCAACCGGTAGAGCGTGTATACGAGATGCCTCACTGGAAGGCCGTTACAATCTAATGGCACTCCATAAATGTGGGGGAAAGTTGGCGGCAGCGGTCATATATACGCGAGGTTAATCAGATCATTGTTCCGATCTTTGTCCATGTGAGAAAAAAGTATAATGAAGACTCGTCCCGGACTCGTTCTGCCATGCGCATGCAATGGCCTAAAGCACAAGTTCAAATGTATCCCTTGCGGGAACCCAAAGACACTATATTTTCCGAATAAACAGACATGCCGACATCATTTGGCACCCCTTAAGTAAACTCAGATAATCGGACGCCTTTTTCTAAGCTTATGGGAAGTCACCCAGTATCGAGCCGTTTTTCGTGGCTCAAATCATTTTGTCCGGATCGGCCCGTCATAAGCATTTTTGGAAAGGGCCGGTAACTCAAGTGCGTACCTCTGTCCGTGCATCAAACGCAGGCGTCGCGGCCCATTGTACTCGCTGACAAACATAAGCACTGGCAACTGCGTCTCGAGCGAATCAGGCGCCGTCATCGTGCGCGAGCGAGCATCAGCGGCGTCGCAAGGCCGTAGAACCCATCCGCAGTAGTCTGCGCGTGCGGGGAGCAGAATGGGGCGTGGTGCTCGCGCGCTGCCACTGGTGACGCGGGCAGGCTGCGGGCTTCCTGTGCACGCTGGGTGTGTGGCGACGAAGGACTCGGCTGTCGGTGCGAGATCCGAGACGATGTCTTTGACAGTAGCGCAGAGGACGGCGGTGTGCAATTCCGAGCGGATGTGGATGTCGAGCTGCGCAAAGCTGGGGCTAGCGCGCCGTTGAAATATTTCCCGTGAAGAGAAATGGCAAGCAATTTGGGCGCGTGGAAGACAGAAACGGGGGTGATGGGGTCGCAGACAAGAAAGGAGAGAACGCAAACGATAGGAGACAGGCGTGAAGCTGAGACCTCTCGAAGAGAACACAGGAAGTCGAAGATCGCAGGAAGCCTCCATCGTCCCTCCCACCAAACACATGCCAGCCCCCAGAAATACCGGGAGGACCTGCGCAAAACCTCTGCGCATCGACGCCTCCGACTGACCATGCCCTTCCCGTCGACGCCCGATCGCAGAAAGTGAACGAGCGGAGCGCAGGAACGAGGTACAACCCCAGGGAAGATATGACCCGAGGCGAGTAGAAGGGGCGTATTGCCGGAGGAAAAACGAAAGAGCAGGAGGCACGACATACTCACCCTCCTCAAGACGTGTCTTCTTTGCTTGCGGGCCCTGGGAGGTGTGCGGGACGAGGACGCGGTGTCGGTGTGGGTCGCCGGCGTGTGGCGTTGCCATGCTAAAGGGCTGAAGGAGGAGGGTTAACGAGCCAGCTTGGTCAGTGATCGGTGGATCTGTTCGAACACTTGAACGAGGTTCCATTGTGGCACTTGCAAGTTCAAAGATTCATTCAGAGTATGTACATTTGTACGGTGTTACAATTGTACGGCGTTCCAATTTCAAGGTCTTTTTCGAGATTTCTGCGCCTCAAGAGCTCCAGAGGGCCAGTGCTCTAAACACAACGACGAGCAATTAACAATCGTCGCCCGCATGAAGAACGAAAACAATACCGATTTGGAAAGGAATCAACCGCGTCAAGTGCGTGCCGTTCCCCCAGGCGGCACAGCTGCGAACACAGTGATCATCTCATCGATGAAGTGCTGCTCGTCTTCGGGGTCCATCTCTTCGTCTTCGTCCTCCATCTCGCTCCGACCGTCTTCTTTACCCTGCGCAGACTCGTCGCTACCTCCATCCTTCTCGTCCGAGGACTCATCAGCGCGGGCGGGCGGCACGCGCACGCGAGGCGGCTGGTGCTCGGGCGGGGGCGGTGGCCCACCCCATTTTTCGTCCCACTCGCAATACGACCTCACCGTCCTCAGCAGCCTCTCCACCTCCTTGACCATCTCGTACGGCAGCGTCCCGTCGTTGTCGGGGAAGAGGACGAACGCATGGATCCCCGCCAGACGGAGCTCAGTGAGGGTGTGCGGGGGGGTGACTTTCGCGGGATCGAGGTCCTTGGGATTGACGGCATTGAAGTCGATAGAAAATTCGGCCATCATCTGGGCCATGAAGGCGCGCTGGTCGAGGAGGCGGCCGAGGTTGCCCATGGGGTTGATGAGGGAGCCGCCGCCGCCGCCAAACATCTTGAGGATCGGGTCCTCGGGAGGCGGGCCGCTTCTGGTGTTGAGCTATATTGACTCTCAGCCTCGCAAACAGATCTCACCCAGCTCCGCAAGAGCGGAATGGCCGCGTCAATTCAAGGGCGATAGTTTGCGATGACTATGCCCTCGTCGAGATCCTGTACTGCCTCTGGAGTAATTATTCCTTCGTCGATGAGCAATTTCTTCGAGATCTGCTTTCCCGAGAGAGCGATGAGGAAGGCAATGGTCGCGTTCAGAATGATGGCCTTGAACTCGAGGAAGCCGCTGTATCTGTAGTACATGGAGACGCCGTCGTCGGTTTCAAAACTTCGCTTGGGGTTTGGCCAGGTCCACAAGCCCAGAGTGTGCCGCCCATGGTGGTCGTGCAAGTTAGGAGAAAGACAGAGATGTCACTCGGCATTTGCCGGGGAAATGATCCCCGATCACGGCATCGTCGATTTCTTAACTTGTCGACTCTCTAAGCTTGCATCTGACCTGTCCAGTTCCTCTGTATCAACAGAAGAACTCGCCTCGTTCTTGGAGGATTCGGATCAGTGCGTATCGAGCATCGTTCAATTTCTAGCCACTCGGAACCCAGTTCCCATAGTGCTCTTCCACCAAAATTTCCGAAGTTCCATGCATTCTATAATAATGAAGGAAACAGAAACTACAGTACCAATTTCACCGTTTCAAACGCTCCTGATGTTGGCAAAAAAAGCTGAGATGGAAGGCAATGAATTCCAGATGGCCGGGATCAAGGAAGGAGTTGAACATTCATAATTCCACCGTGCGAACCCAGCAGTGTGGAAGTAGCGGCATCCCTCCTTCCAACAGAAAGCCCATTATTTCATATTACTGTCATTTGTGGACCTGTGTTTCATCTACCTATTGAAGGACTTTGACGATTACAGCGCGAGTGTTGTGACCGGCATGTATGGAGTATTGACGACGGCTACCAATCTCGCGAAGGAACTCTAGATCCTCCCTTCGAATGACCTATGAAAATATTTACATTCACAGCTCGGGCGAATGAGCTTGACACACCTTAATTCCTTCCAGTCGACGGCGTTTTTCAGCCGGTTGTTTTGGTAGTGGTCCAGCCAGCATGATTGTAGAACGGGAAAGACTTACCATCGCTAAGCTCTTGTCGGTTGCGTTGTCTGGTTACAATGGCATTGAACTGAGGGCTGGAACGAAAGACTCTGAGCTGTCCGCTGGATGAGACGCTCAATGCCCTTCAGAAGTTGTGTATATTTTTTGGAGTGTTCTGTCGGAGTTTAGTTAACAATTATTGTCTCTCTCTGAGGATGGAACCACCTCACTCGGTGAATTTTCCTATATGATCCAATGTTATCGGTGGAAGGGACCCAGCAGTCTCCAAATTGATATGAAGATGGATGATTCCATAAATCCCTTGGTGAGTTTGTTCCATGAGTTGGATGCACTCATCCTTATTTCTTTTTACATTCTGGCACATCGAGTGAGGTTAGACAGTTTATGTATAATTGTTATAACTGAATACCTGTACTGCAGTAAGTAACACTGAAGTTGTGTTTAAAATGGGTTGCATAAATGGTGTCCCAGAGGCATCATGGAGGTCGTTGAGGACTGTGAGAATCGGAGGTAAACGAGCTATGATATTCTTCAACTTGGTTTCAAAAGTAGTGGGCCTGTGGAGCATTTCAAAAATGCTACAAAGACATCGGAAATCAGTGGCTTATATGCACTCCCCGGAAGCAGATTACACCTCAGGAATGCTACGAGCGCAAGTATTTTCCCCATTTATAGCGACTGGGATAGCAGTTAGCCTGTAGATTAATATTACGTTGATACATATGCCTTTTCCGTGACGGCCGAGCGAATTAAGGCCCAGCGTGAAGGGCAACTGTTTGAGGACCGTATATGTGCTTAATGAGTCAGAGATGAGGGCTGTAGTAGTGGTTCCGCACTCCGTTGGATCGGTATAAGCTACATAAAAGCAGTTAAGGATGAAGGTCGCAGGTGATAAGAAGCCGGAGCTGGATGTTACCGAGTCAGGTCAATGTTTCTGTGGACTTTGGAGGCACGACCTCGAACGGGTAGTATTCAGCATGATCATACACAGGTTTCTTGTAGCAGGTCGACACAGCGACAGCTTTACTGTAGTAGCCTCTGAAATTAATTCCGATGCGTTCATAGACCTGCTCCTCACATTTAGTAAAATCCCTCGTCGCCCGGCGTCGAAGGTATCTCACAATCCCATTTTAAATCGGGTGCCTCCGCTATGCACAATCTAAGGGGTTTCTGAATAGGCTTCGACTTCGTCAGTACTAGAAGGAGAACGTGTGAGTCCCAGGACGAATGGCGGTGGCGACCTCGCGCTCCATTGCATTGCACGAGCTGAATCTTTCGATCTAAGGAGTCCCCTGTAAATAAAATTCCTCTTGGGCTGCAATAAAATAAGTTTCAAACTGAGAACCTCATCTTTCCGATGTTATAAACTTCCCCGCAAAGCCGCGACTGGTTTTGATGTTTAGCCTTAAATGAAAGGACGAAGCGGCCCCAGTACGAACACCAGTCACGCATAGTTCAAGATGAAGAGTTCATTTTGGGGGTCGGCCACCGGAGATTACGGACAAAATTGCCTCGAATATGTTGTAACTTGTATGGATCATTCCTGGGTTCGTCGCAAGTCAAACCATTGCATGCAAGTGTATTCTCAGAACAATAACTCAAAGACTAGGAAGGAGATCACGACTGTCTGCGATGGACGAGTAAAAACGCTTAAAGGGGCAGACACCACTACGCGTTGACCAATCGCGCCAACTGCCCCGACTTGAACGCGGCTTGCGTGTCATCATTACCTGGACGCATCCGTAAGTTTCTAGGAGCACACATCAGATTTTAAAACGCGCACCACCAACGTGCTGCTTATCTAGACGGCATTCAGATCCAAAACGCCCACGGAAGACACAGAAAATTAAGCCACGCACTGACAAATATGTTGGGTACGGTACGTTGCCCCGTCTTGTTCGCCAGATAGTTCTGGATGTCCGCGCCGTCCTCGCGCTCGTTCAGCCTGTGCCGCGGCGCGATCAGCGGCGATTACGAATATTTGGAGGGAACGCCGGACTCGAATACAATGGGCGTCTCGTCGGGGAACTGCGCCGCAAACAGGGCCTTCGCGCGTCTGCAGTACGGGCAGGTCGATTTAGAGAAGATCATGATCTTGTTCTCGTTGATTGCGGTCTGCAGAATATGATCTAGCTTGAATGCTTCCGAGATTTGGGATACCCACCTCTACAAGCTGTTTTGTGGCCATGATGCTTTCTTCTGAGGGGGGAGTGCTGGAGAACAATTTGAAGAGAGAAGAGAGCATGGGAGGTGTGACTATGACGTCAGTGTTACGCGGAACCAGAACAAAACGCGGAGCCATCCGGAAATGCTGTACCCCGTCTTCACCCGTATCTCCAACATCTCGGAAGATATGCTCAATGAGTGGAAAAGACACAAGGCCTCTTGTCACATACACGTTCTCCTAATTTCTCGCACCCAAGCGCATCCCGCGTCATCCGGTGTTTATCAACAACGCGACTTTATTTCACTCTCTCCGTGTTCTCGCCGACATAACCTTCCTCCCTTACTCTTAACCACCTTCAACCTCGAAGGAATACTCTTCCCACACGGTGCACTCCTTATCGAGATGCTACATTGTTGATTGCGTTGAGTTGAGCTCTAGCCTCCTAATGCAACCATATAAACACTGGGGAGCCGAAATCATCAATATTCTTGAGCTCACCCGGCGCCTCAGCGAGAACCCTCGACGCTGGCGTCTCCGAAGGCGTTCTTCTGTTCAAGGGAAAAGTAAAGAGTCGATATATTCTGAAGTCCGCCGAAAATATCATTCGTACAAGTCCTTCTGCCTACAAATGCTAAGACGTAATATCCCTTTTATATAAAGTACCATTGACCGTCGAGCGACAGATTTGACGCAACGGGGCGAGGTTCGCGGCGACACAACAGAGGAAAAGGTTCCGCAGTGTATTTGAGTTTTCTCTCTAGTACTGTGGAAGGCGAGTGAGCATCAAATTGGCATGTTCCAACATGAGGCAAACATACCTCGGATTTTCTACGGCGGACCACCAACGAGCGCGCTTGCGAATGAATGATGACGCCCGGGGCGCGTCGCTGAGCGACGAATCTTCCGCGGGCATCTTGGACGCAAGTTTTATCTCTAGTACTGGAACGGAAGAAAGCAGGTCAGGACGATAAAGCAAGGACAAGGACAAAAACAACACACGGCGTCCTGCACCGCGGATCAACCGAATGCTCTCTACCAGCGTGCCCCGGGAGGGCGGACGTTCATCACGGGTGGCCTCTGCAACATGGGTACAGCGCGGCGCTCGTTGGTGAGCGGAGCTGTATCCGCAAAGCGCGATACCGCAGCTTCGGAGCCGGGCCCGGGCGCGGCGGTGTGCGCAGGAGCGGGGAGCGAGATGGTCGCCTTGAGCCGCGACTTACTGCTCTGACCGCGGGCGCCGAGTTTGCGTTGGGGAGGCGTGCTGAGGGAGGCGGTGCGCTCCTTAAAAATCTACACCCGAAAATAAGTTAGATATGAGGGAGTGGAAGGGTCGAAGCTGCGACGCACATTTTTGGAGGAGGGCAGCTTTCCAGCTGAGCTCTTATACGCCCAGTAAATCATCCCCAGAATACCGAACCCGAAGAGGATCAGAACAGCGACTGGGATTCAGTTCGGGATATGCGGGGCCGGCGCAGAGGCGAATATTAATGGGTCGCTGCTCGAGGATGTCGGCGTCGGAACGGTGCTCGCGGTGGGTGTTAGGCTTGTGACGTCGACGGCGCGGGCGGTGAGTAGATATTGAATAGGAGCCATTGTTAGACAGAGTATGTTGTGAGTGGGTGATTTGAGGAAAATATAAGACAGAAGGCAAGAAGCGGGAATTTATAACCCAAAAGAAAAGGGGTGAGATATTTATTGCCCCCGCGCAGGCCATGTCTCAGGCGGAGGTTTAGGTCTCGGCAGTGGCTAGACTGTTCTATATGCAGTTCTTGACCGCCCAGAGCTGTCCAGAGGGTTCATTCCACCATGACCACGAATCGAACTTGAACATGAACCAGGGTTCGATTCTGCACGTGATGACGCTCCCGTTCGACAAGACGCTCTCAACCATGAGCAGAGCCATTAGCCTCTGCGTTTCTCATGCGAACTCGACCTGACTGTTTTTTCTCACGCGGGAATTCTTTGGAGGCGTTAGTGCACACATCAAGCACCTGCATTCTATTTTTGCTCCAGCGCGTCCGAATCCTCTCGTTTCCGGAGCTCCACACCCCCAACCCACGTCTTTCGCGCTACATGAGGGCCTCGCAAAACAAGGAGTAAGAGCTCTACCCCCCCAAAAGCGATGCGAACGCCCGAGCTCAGCTTGTACCCCCCGTCTGCAAACAGCTTGGTACCCACGGCGGTGCCCATCACTTGACCCTGCCGAGAAACCCTTTGACAAAGCACAGGAGGGTTAACCAATGAAGACCCACGAGGAAAATCTGGGATCGTCAGCAAGTATTTGAAGGAGCAAGGGAGGTTGCATACCGAGAGAATCAGGAGGGCATTGAGTCGGGCGCGGGCCTCGGGGGCGATGCTGCCGAATTTCTCGGTGAGCCAGACTAAGCAAGGCAGAAAAATGTCACTTGAATATCCCGGCCGTCATGGACACTTGTGTGCTTTGTGCGCCAATATCTAGGACTGCCTTTCACGCGATTAAATGCGACGCACGAATCAGGGAAGTGACGACAAACGGATTGTAGCGATCACCACGGCGGCAACGTTTAACTCTCCCGCAAACGTTTGGATGATCTGGGAGAAGATGACAAACATGATGCCTACGAGCGTCGCCATCCACGGAACCAGGCCGTCCACCAGTCTTCCGACCACGGGGGACATGGCGATCCCGGCCATGCCAACAAGACCGAACAGGCCAATGACCAGACTAAAGGGGCTGCACGTAATTAAATGCATTAGGACATGGGGAAATAACATACGTCGAGTAATTGTACGGGTCGCCGCCCAGCAGAAACGTCATCGTGACCCAGAACCCGCTGAAGACTGCGGAGTTGCAGAAGAAAATGAGGCAGCCCTGGATTAGCGCGGGCTCTGTGACGGCAAATTTGCCCATGGTGTGGAGGATGTTGAAATAGGTGAGGTGCTCGTTCTTCGCAGGTGTGTCCGGAGTGATAAAGTACAGCACCAGCATAAGGGCGTATTGACCTGAATTCAAGTCGTAAGTCCCCTTCAAGTGATGGGCCGGGGTTTAGGTATCACCTGCCGTGCCCATCCAGAATATATTCCGATAGCTGGAGAACTGTGCGATGATTCCAGAGAGAACTCGAGCAAGAAGAACGCCCATGAGAAGACCTGCAAACACTATAGACATGAATGTGGCACGGCGGTTTGCGGGGGCAAGATCGGCCGTGAAGGGTATGAGGACCTATCTGCGGTTCAATCCGCTGCTAACCAGCCAAATTCAGATGCAGCACCGACCTGGGGGGTGGCCGACGCGAATGCGATGAGGAAGGACAGTACTTCGAATACAACTAGCGACCGAGTGATAGCGAGGCCAATCGTCAGCGATGCGGATGTGAAAATGAGAAGCAGGACAAGTGGTCTTCTCCGGACTAGGTCCCCGAGAGGAGAAAGAAGGAGAAGCCCGCTGGCATATCTACATTATGTGTCAATTCGCGGGCAGGTTAGTCCAGCGACGAAAAGTCATACCCGGCTTGCAGTAACACGGGGATTCGTGAAACTCCAACATCATCGACGTTGAATTCATGCGCCAGCTCCAGAAGGATCGGTTGGTTATAGTAGAGATTCATCACTGCAGTGAAGGACGAGTAAGTCAGAGCCACGGAATTGACTGTCAGTGGCCTGTACCCGCTGGCAAAAAGAAATGAGAGGTTAGCAGAATAAATGGGCTGCAGACCTACTGAAGGTGCTTGCAAACGCGAAGGCGAGGGTTTTGGCATATCCGAATGGCGTGGCAGATCCGCCCGTAGAATCGACGCGGCAGGAGGGCGGAATGGGTAGAAAGCCAAAGTCCCGGTGATGCTGAGCTCTGGGAGCCTCTTCAGGCTTTATAGGTTGGTCCATGGTATGGCTCCTGCTGCGTCTGCTAGCGGTCAGTCACAAAAAGTAGGATGACACCGGGGGGAGCGGAAGTCCGGGTCCGTGCCGGCATCTCGGCAATGGAGCGATCAGTGTGTTTTATTTTTGCCTCGAAATCTAATTTTATTCCTGGTTCTTACTCTAGCTCGTTCAGTCAACTATAGCAATCTTAGAGTTGAATCCGAACTCGGAGGCCTCACCAGTTGGACAAGTTATCATACACTCCGTCGGGGATGCGGAAACTCCGGGGCGTGCTGTCTGGCGTTTCCCGTGTTTCATCAAGAGCTCCAAGTCGTCTGGGTTGATTGGAGTGAGAAGATCCATCCGGATACGAGGCGAGAATGCTCAAGTTGAGAATAAGCAGAGAGAGAAGTAAGACGCAGGTCTGTCACACAGTGTAGTTCCCAGTACTGGTGCTGCTTACCCGCCTCGTTCTTCTCTCGGAATGCCGGCTCAGCGAAACATACCGACCCAGAATCAGCACAAATGGGCTGGACATCGATTCACGTGTACGACAACGCCCATGTTTTGTGAATTTCAACGTTTTTTTTTGACTTCCATCACCCCAAAAACTGCGCGAGGCGCCGCGGATCCGGCACCAGCCCGCTCTGCTCAACGAAGTAGTTCTCGACCTCACGCTCACAGCGCGTCTCGGGCGCGCCGGGGACGACCCCGTCCGTGAAGTATCTGCGGATGACCTCCTTCGCGCATGCAGTCGCCGGCGCGAGGTAGGAGTGGCCTGCAATTGCAATGATAATGATGAGCCGTCGGTCGGATGCACGGAGGAGGGAGGAGGGGATAGCAGCGACGCACCGGCGGAGCCTTGGAGAAGGAGGCGCGCGGAGTCGCCCATGGTTTCGTGCACGATCTTCGCGCTCGCATAGGGCGTTATGGGGTCATCTGCACCGCTCTGTTGGTTAGTTTGGATTAAATGAAAGTAGAGAGGACATGCGCGTGTTGGCGATGATCAACGTCGGGGTTGCTAATGTTTTCTGAACATGCACGTCAATGATAAAGCGTAAACGCTTCAGCTTCAGTCTCACTCACGTTGAACGGACCCTGTTTCGATGCGCGTCAGATAAAATAAGGTCACCATTATTTAAGCCCCACTCACCCTAAAGCGCGCCGGCCCCACCCCAGTCCCAGGCCAAAAGTGGCACCCACCATGTTGCTCCATCAAATGCACCCTATTCGAACCCCTTTAGCACGCCAACGACTCGACGACAAGAAAGAAAGAAGCCCACGTCGCCCCGAACCGTGGGTACTTCTCCATCGTCACCAAAATATCGTCCACGATCCCCTCCGCCGTAGGCCATGCCTCGCCCGGGGAGTACGCGCGCGCGTCGCCGCACGAAATCGCCAGGCGCAGCAGCTCGCCCTGCCCCGTCTCGGTGTATCCCGCGGGGTCCGGCGTAGGTGCGGGGTCGCTGTACGGGCGCGCAATCATACGCATGAGGGGCGCGGCGTCGCCCGCCATCGCGCGAGCCAGCAGGTCCGCGTAGGTGACCCACATCTCGGGCATTTGGAGCGCGTTGAAGAACGTGCCTGCGATGCGTGAATTGTGAATCGTCGTGGGTGAAGGGAGGAGAGAGAGGGGAGAGACGCACTGCGCACGCCGCCGGAGGTGAGGTAGCCTGGCCGGGGGTAGTTGATCACGCGCATCGGCTGTGCCTGGAGGTGGTCGATGAAGGCGTCGATGCGGGTCTCGATGTCTTGCGCGCTCGAATCCGCTGCATTAGCCAGGACGCAGTGCGCCGGACCCGCGTTGAAACATTCGGAGAGGTAGAGCTGGTATGTTTTCCTATAAAGTTTACGAACTCGTTAGATTAGTAGTCGCAGCTGAACTCACTCTGAATCGGCGAGAAGGAGACGAAGGAGGGCTTGTGAGTCGTAATTTTCGTTGGCCCACCTGTAAAAGCATAAGATACAGCGAAGCAAAGAGAGCGGCTGCTTACATGTCTCCGGGTACGACGCCGTCGATGAGAATTTTTCCCGCTTTGTGGGGGAGCATGTTGCCGAGATACGCGCCAACGATGGTGCCGTAGGACTGAAACAAAAATGAGCGCACTTCAATGGCGTCCTTGGCCACTTACGCCGCCCCACTGTCGTTAAAGTCAGCGGTAAGGAGTCTGGTGGCAGGAAACTGCCTCACAAAGTTGAGCAACGCATCTTCGCCTTCCAACACGCGCGAAATCTCCTCCATATCGTATATAGTGGTCGTCGTGCTCATGAAACCCAACGCCTCAGCGCCCATTGTCTCTGCACACATAGCCCCCTGCACTTCCTCAAGCGCGAGCGCCTCCTTCTGCTGCTCGATCAACACCGCGCGCCCCGCGGCCGAAAAGGGATCTGCGGGCACAGAGAACGTCGTCTCGAACACGGTATTGGTCTTGAACATCTGGTACTTGAGCGCGGAGCCGAAGCAGTCCACTTTGGGGAGGGAGTGGCCGAGGCCGCGCTGGTCGAAGGAGATGATGTCGTGCCTGTTGCCCGTGGTGTTCTGGATCCGCGCAGCCTGTCCGAACGAGCCGATCGTTCCAGGAAGTCCGGGACCCCCGTACTGTGGCTTCGCGGTCAGGTCATATCTGAGCAGCAGGAACACACTCACGTTGGTCAGGATGATCCCAAGCCGCTCGGATTCAGGGCATGTCGCGGGATAGTTCGTCAGTGCGAGGGTGGATGTTCCCGCGGCGGGATTATCGTAGTCCTTAGGAACTCTGTGGCAGGTTGTTGGCTCGCAACAGATCGAAGCGCAAATGGGGGAGCTCACTCGAGGTAGCCACATAGGAACGATGGATCCTCGCGGCAGGGCTGCCAGTCAATCGCCGGCGGCGAGTGAAGTTTCTGTGGCACAGAGACGAGGGGTCGCTTGATCCCCAGCAAACACTGCGAGCCCCAGTACATCCAGCAAAGAACAGGGAGAACGACGAGCATTGCCTTTCTACCAGGCCAAGCTCGGTATTTCGGCGAGTCGGGGATCTGTCGAGGAGGATGCACATATTTTTCAGGATCAGTAGCGCTATAGTCCATTCCGTGCGGGAGTCGCAGGGGCTAGGGAGGTTGTGGGGAGAGAGTAAGAAGGGTGCCGGCATGCGATGCCATCAGCTGACCGCAGTTGCGCTTGTCAGCATATTTGTTTACAGCTCTTTGCATATCTAATGGCACTAGATCAATTTTGATGAACAAGAGCAAATTTGATCTGTTGGATTGCCGGCGCCACCGCTCACTCAATTTTAACGGATTGGATTGATTTAGGTGCGCTTAAGCAGCGCTTTCTGTCCATACATCAGCAAAACCCGGGCTAGCTACACAGCACTACATAGCAGCCCATAGCTCGTGTAGTGCCCATAGCAGCTGTAGTGAAGGTTGTTTACTTCATAGTGCTCTGTAGTTGAATAGGGGCTATTAATTATTATTGAGAAAAGGCCTTCAACTTGAACCCCAGTGAGAACGGGTTCTGCTGTGGTCTGCTGACAGTTGCTGAGAACGACCGTGGTCGAAATGATAGATGCCAGCAAACCACAGCAAGTGGCAACAGAAAAATCGGAATTTCTTTCTGCTGCCAATTGCTAGGAGCTGCTGGGTTCGACTCGATGTGCTGGGATCGTCTCCGAATGACTTCAAATATGCATTCAATCTTTGTAACGATTACACACGCCCCGCTCGCTCCCGCGCCCGCACCTGCGCCCGCACCCGCACCCGCTCCGGCGCTCCCTTGCGTGCGCCGGCATCGTATCCCACTGCCACTACATCCACCAGCTTCCATCCCGCCCTCGTGCTAGCCCTGTTCGATCCTTGTCCTTGTGCGCTGCCGCTCTGGGTTCTGCCCACGCTCACTCCGTTCCGTATCGAGAATGCTTTGAGATTTTCTGAGGCAATGCTTAGAAGAATAGGACGGAATGCAATGCAACAAACCTACAGTTCTTTGCGGTGTTCGCGGGCTTGCTCTGCACGTCGAAACTCAGTTTGTGTGAGGAAGTGAGCATAAGAGTAGCATTGCAGGGGGAAAGGGGACTTACCATTCCAAGGAGGCTGGTTCAGAGCGGTCGCGCGTGAATCTAATGGTTGGTCTTGCATCCGAACTGTAAAAGGGCGAAGATAAGCGTACCAGAAAATTTGCGTGCCCTTGCACGTATCGGAAAACCGGACTTCGTTAGCAGAGCGCATCCGCCTCCGACACGGTGAGCGCGGGCCTGCGGTGAAGATGGAGGGTTCGGGGCTGCGCGGTCATGGGAATCAACACGGTTAGCCAGTGGTGAGTTTGAGAGCGGGGCACACACCTCAGCAGCGACGGTCTTCGAGTTCAGCGGACGCCCAGACGCGATGCAGGTCGAGGACAAAGTACGGTGAAAGGGATATGATGACGAGGCGGGTACATTAGCGAGTGAGCGGGCACCAACCAGGACTCGGGACTCAATCCGCGGCGCGCGCTTACGGGCCTGACGAGGAAGAGGGGTCACCTGAGGCAGATGAGAGGTGGTGGGGTACAGAGGGACGGGTACCACGCACGGTGGGGTGGGGGTGATCAGGTTTGCATTGGCTGCAGCATGGCAATTCAGCGCAGGAGATTACTAGAGGACGCACAGCGGCGGGGTCAGCGTAGTCGATGCTGCCAGTGAGGCAGCGCACGTACCGGTACTCCTCGCGTGCAATGCTCACGCGCACCACGAGCCAGGACGCGCTGCTCACGATCTTGTACACCTTCGGAGTGTGCCGTCGCGGTACGCCGCCACGTCATGGCAGGATACAGAGGAAAGGCAAACCTTCGAGCACATCACAGCGGAAGTGGTCCACAGCCAGCGTTGGGAGAAGACATGGGATAGATGGTGATACGAGAAGGGGAAGGCTGGGGGAGGAGGAGGAAGGAAGCGAGGAGTCATAGTGGCGGAAGCGAAGAAAGATTTGTAAAGTCCGACATCGACATCGCACACGCGGTGTCCTCAAATAAAAATTCTTGCAATGAAAACAAAAGAGGAGTTTTCCAAAGGTTTTCAGCTTTCCAGACGGCTTTTCCAAAGAAATCCAAGATAGGTTCAAATTCCAGCAGATGTCAGCATCTGGAGTCGATCCCAGCCAATCGCAGCAAACCCCAGCAGAACCTGTTCTCACTGGGCTTGAACCCTTTCGATATCTTATATCCTAAAATGTAGTCAGTAACTTTTCAAGTCAGAACCTAAATGAGACTACATTCTAATCCTAATTTCTACTTCTAGGAGTATTTAAAATGTGCCGCCAGCCAGAATCGAACACACGACCTCGCGCGAGCAAAGAAATCTCGAGACCAGGCAAAACAACCGCTATACTATAGAGCCAATATGAAAAGTGGTCTCTCCAGCTTTTATATGCCCCAGACATTGTGTTCTGACACTATACCCTTAGATTTTGCTCAAATCTCGTCTTGAACCAATCTTGAACTAATGTTGACTATTGTATGAGAGTCTTTGGGAACATGAACGATATGTGCATGAAAAAAAAAAAGATTACACATAATGTTTCCCCTGTGGGCTCACATCAAGTTCAGATTTGAGGAACCTTGAATAAATAGCATCCAACTAGGCCAACCCATACACACTGCTGGGCAAACCAGGCTGAAAAAAGTAACAAATTTAATATGCTACTGACTGCCATTAATAGGGCTACATAAATTCCTGATACTACATAACCCCTATTTAGCTATGGAGCGCTACATAGCACCCCTATTCAACTACAGAGCACTATGTAGCCTTGGCCAAACTATGTAGCACTATGTAGTACCCCCAAAACTATGGAGCACTACAGAGCACTACAGCTATACATGAGGCTACTACAGTGCACTACAGCACCTACAGCCCACTAGGGCAAAAATCAGGTTTTGCTGATGTACCATACTCGGTAGATAGAATGGAAAATTCACATTGTCCGAATTCTCCCTGTTTGTTTTCAGCTCAAAGTTTAATGTCCTGTTACTCTGTCAATTCTTATTCAATCTCGATGAAGTTAGGTCTGTTTTGAAACAGGAAGTTAAGCATACCAACTGGGTCCGTGCCATCTTGAGCAAATATCCAAATAAGTACTCTATAAGGCATTATGGATACTGCAGAGTAAATGTCTATGCTCAGGTCGTGCAACACATTTTCACAAAAATTTACTGGGCCGATCATGGTTGCCACGCCTCCCACTCCAAGAAACTTCCGAACTAAAGTGGATGCGACCAGAACTGCCTGAGATATGGCTCTCAGGGATTCTGGTTCAAACAGATCAGTCCAAATTCTGGCTCATTCAAATATTTCATTCTATATACCGAGTATGGTATGGGTTGAAAGCCCTGCTTAAGTGCTTTCCAATGCACCTAAAATCAGCCCTATCCGTCAGGAATTGAGTGAGCGGCGGCGCCCGCAATCCGACGGATCAAATTTGCTCTTGTTCATAAAAATTGATCTAGTGACATTGGATATGCAAAGAGCTGTAATTCGTTCAGGTTCTACGATAAAAGAAAAACATGAGTCTCGAGTAACGAAATCGTACCAGTAGTTTTTTACGCTGCAGCGACGGAGTCGGTCATGGCTCACATATTTATAGTTTGGTCCTTTCTTCGCATCAGGGGCAATTGCCGCGAGCTCCTACTAGAGCCTCCCGTGCAGAGCATCGCATTCTTGACAGTCAGGAGAGTGAAGAGTCGTCCGCTTCTTACAGCTTTTCGACCACACCGTAACAACGCGTTCACAAGGCAGATTACCCTCATCGCCCTGGATTGTAAATCGGTGGAAGGGCCACTGTATATCCAAGCCGGCGCGGGCGTCGCCAAAACCGGGGCGGTCAATGTCCATCGCATCTGGGCCCAATGCAGGTGGTCACTCTGGCGGAGAAAAACGTTCGCGGCTACATTGAATTACAGATTCAGCTGCGAGATCGATGGCAGGAGTAAAAGGCACATACACCGTGGATGTGTGTGGCGCTGGCGATGCAAGTTTCGGAGACCACTGTGGAAAATTGACCGCCGAAGGATTTGGCGACCATGAGGGGAGAGAGCCAGTGAGTGAAACGGGAGAAAATTCCGGAGGGGAATGTGGATGCGGGCTGCGGTAGGAGAAGGATGGCGCTCTAGGAGGTTGGTTCGAGGTAGGTTTATTGCAACGCTGTCACTTCATGTGATGTTCCATATATATTCATGACATGTCCAGGTTCTGCGAACCGTCCATGGATGTCGCAACCCACGCTGAGCATTTATAGCGCTGTAGCTCCCAAGTGCGGGATGGACCTGAACGCAAACTTAGCCTCCAAACGCAACATAGTTGATAGAGCTCGGAAGAAGTGAGGGAGGGAGAGTGTGTGGATCTGCGTTGGTGGATGTACTAGACGCGATCGGGTTTGGGGTAGGAGAATTGAAATAGCCGGCAGGCGCCGGAGATAGAGAGCTTATATAACGAGAATTAAAGGCCAGTGATGTAAGGGAAGGGACAGGGAGTGCTGTGGGTCTCAAGACCCCGCACCAAATATGTAAGCGCAGTCATAGATCAACGATATCGATTGGTGGAAGGTGTGCAAAAGCTTCGCGCGATCCACGCGTCTGGGACAAGGCTGGGGCCCGGAGTGCGTTGTGGGAGGTTTTGGGAGCTTCTGGAGGTCTCCGGTGCGCAAAGACATCTCAAAGTCTACAGTACAGGCTCCATACAGGCTCCGAATTGGTATCGAAGGAGAGTAAGAGTCCGCTGGATGGACGACTGTGGGGTGGAAATGAAGGGTTGGGTGCATATGCACCAGCGTGGTTATGGGACATGACAGAGGGCATGAAGGAGCAGGAACTTAAAAAAGACGGGGAAGAAGAAAGCCGAGGACACGCGTCCGAGTCGCGTCGCGATTATCACTTAATCGATCATGCAGCCAAAGCCGAGCGCATCAAAATTCAAGTTTAGACGTTGGGTGGATGTAAATAGTAATTCAACCTCATGCGACTCTGCGAAATGTATTTAAACGGATGTAGTCAAAATCTCAGACTTATCTGATGAGTCCTGGAGGCGCAATAAAAAGTCTAGCGTTGAGACCATGAAAAGTCGGTCGGCGATTTCGGACATCCCGATTTGGAGGGGTCCAAAAAGGTCTGCAATTATTCCTTTTCACTCTTTTGATATTCGGATCTTACCAAAACGAGGAAGTCCGAAATTCTTTCCACGAGGCATGAACAAAGACGTTACAAATACACCAAAGATGGTTTTTGAGGCGATCTGAATGTGGTTGAACTTGGAAGTTGAAGTTGAATTTTCGGGAGAGGTCGTAACACACTGATCAGCATATCACGGAGCCATCCAAAGGTTGCAAGTAGTCTCTCAAATGTCAGACTCCAGAAGTCTAGGTTGAAAGCGGTGTGTAAAAACTAAAGTAAGGGCAGATAACAAACAATTATTGTGGAAGGGCTAGCCTCTGATCCTTGGCAAATGCGCCCATGTCCATCAACTCGACCTTGTCCGTCCTCGTCAGACCGTCCTCCAGATTCCTAGTTACCACCCGTTCCTGGCGATAGTTCACAGAAAGAGGGGGGTTCCCACTGGGACGATAAGTGCTGCCGTCTGATACCACACTTACAATGCCGCTGGGGTTCCGAGATCCTTGGCGGACATGGTCTCGGCAGTTTAGATTGGCGAGAAGGGAGTTAACATATACTGATGAGGGGTGATCAGCATGTTAAGAGAGGAACAAACAGGCAGAAACCGACATTTCCCAATGAGATAGTCAAGTGTCAACCCCCAGAGGCTCATAGGGTTAATTCCCACCTGTACATTTGCTCGGCCAATTTTTCAGGGTGAGAAAAAAAAGAAGACCTACAACAATCACTTGAAAAATAGAGACGGAACTAGAAGGTGAATTCGTTAGATCTGATTCAGAGAAAGCTCCGTCTGCGACGTACGAGGTCACCAAAAATCGTGTGGTCACGTAGATTATCAACGTATTTAGCATGTTATCAGTTCTAGAAGAGATGTGAGTTCAGTGTCAGTATTGCAAGTTGAAGGTTACCTTCTGACGTCGCCCTTCTTATCTCGTAGAAGGAGACACAGAGCTATTGAAGTCAGGACATCTACCGCGATCCTGATGCAAGCATACGGCAATACAATTGTATGCTAATGACAGAGATATTAGAGAAGGGATGTACCCGATAAGAGGGTTCGCACCGTGATCGTGATGAGCTTTGTAAGTTGAAATAACTGTGTCCTGACGGGAAATAGCAAAATGAGAACAGTCTCGGGCAGAAGAAGAAAGAGGACTAACTGCCTGACAGCATTGACTGAAAAATCATCATTATCATGAGAGATTTGCCGCACACAGAGGAGAATATATTACTCACTGACACCATACACTAAGAACGCTCTGACGTTAGTAATCGTCGCGTCCATAAGGATATGAGTTACCAGATGAGGCAGCAATGAGTGGACCCTGTTACATGGATCTCTTTCAGTGGATTCAAAATATCCCAGAGCGGACTCACCAGCAATGCCAATGAAAACCACTTCCATCTTCCCGGGCATACTGTGAACGAAGTAAGTCGCTATCAACGCCGGACCGTCTGCGCGACTTACACAGGAAGATGGTCCGAGCGTAGAACCTGAAAGAACGGTAAGACAGTTGAAGATGGGGACAGGCATGGAGCTCACAATTGAACTAGGAAGCACATGAAGGTCTAGATGGATTCCCGGTAAGACCAAAGTTGTTAATCATAATTTGAACAATCTTACGCTTATCGAAAGCAAGGCCTTGATAAAATAGGTCAGTGCGATTCTATGGCATGAAAAAATAGCCGGGACACACATAGTTCGACCTGGTATATATTTCAATGGGATTGGAATCAATTGGTCAACGTCGACACGAACCAGACCCCGTCAAGTAAATTGGAAGGATTGGCCCAGGTGGTCATCTGCCGGAGATCACAAATCACAGGCCGCTCAAATGACTGGTTCTGAGAGATACTTGCAGTATAAAAATACAAAACGTGAAATACTGTGGTGAATGTTATGATGGATAGAAAATGGACCAGTTAAAAACTCACCGAAAGCTGTGTGCAAGCTATCGAGTATCCTGTATAAAGGTACGTGTGTTCGACACAGAGATTTTAAAACGTGGAATCCGGTGCTACAGACCACAAAGTGAAAACCTAGCCATTTATTGAGTATAATCTTTTGAAAATCCAGAGACAAAACACACCAAGGACTTCATGTATATGCTGTCTTGATGGTAGCGAACAAAATACATATAGGTCTTGAATAACATGCAGTAAATCCTCGGACGGCCACGAGCACGAATGGGTACTCACCTGCAGAATGGTGATGCCGTAAAGCATCGAGGCGAACATCATCGTGATTTCTGCTCCGCCTTGGGTTGCTGCTAAGACAATCAAATCCCCAGTCGTTTCAATACCGCACATACCAAAGGTCGCCGCAACCAAAGATGCAGGTAGAACAGTGGAGTCAGACATGATGGTGGTTGGTAGAGTGTTAGAGAACGGAGATTCGGCTTATACATACTTTGAGCATCAATATATTTATACTCAACTATCAGCATGTGTGCCCGGGTGGGAAGGAACATACCAATATACCCGGTAAAGCCAATAGTCTCCATGGAGTGAGAAGGTAATGACATCGGCGATTATGATGCGGCCGTTTCAGGTGGCGGTCGAAAATACATCCATCTGGTAGAAACTTCGGAAGCCTGTTATCGGGCAACTGAGGGCATGCCGCGGTACAGCATGTATGAGGGTTTTTCTACCCAGTACGCTTTTGATCATCATGGAAGAATCGCTCAGTATACTTGGGCCTGTTGTTATATTTACCGCGCCGGAATGGTGGATCCAAGTCGGAGGTGCGCCAGGAAATATAGAAGGTGTTGCAGGTGATGTGTGCGAGGTGGTTATGTATAGGAACCAGTTAGATTCGCACCCATCATACCACACTAAACTACTGAGCATCTCGGAACGAAGACTAATGTACTGAAATACTGCGAAATCCGAGGTGATGCTCGAGGACTAAGTGGAAACACCGATGTATCAAGACTCAATGCAATCACGCGTCCTACAGCGGTCTATTCATCGACATTCTTCCAGGTGGAGCGGGAAGCCCCCGTAGAATTTGTGGATGGGGACGCCTGAAGATGCGCATCCACCCACGATATACAGTCTTCCTGATATTGCTCCTTGACATCGGGCTCAGTCATGAGATCGTGATAAGCATTCTGCCAACTGATTTAGAATAATTGGAGGTCTGGAGGTCAAGACGATCAGCTCACCGGATACAGAATGAGGCGTTTGTCCTCCGCCGTAACCAGTTTGAAGAAATTCTCGCTGGAAGTGCACGAGTTCATCTGGGTTTATTCAATGATGAGTGCTGAGCATACGACACAAATAAAAATTACGTCGTCGGCTGTCCCGTGAAGCAACAAGAGCTGTGGTTCAAAAGAAAATGAGTGATGCTTCAAGACGAACTGAGTGTATTCGCACTGGTAAAGTCTTCGGCCAATTCTTGTGACCTTCCTTGTCAAGATTTATGCCCTGGACGGAAATCATTATTAGCCTCAGTTGAAACCGACAAATGGCCGTACCATCATGAGCATATCATAAAGACCACAATATGTTCCATACTCTCGCACCCAAGGGTCGCCTATCAACGACTCTCCAACGGAAATATCGTGCGAGATAGCCTTTGTACGCATGTTCAGTAAACTCCAACCACCGTGAGCCCACTGATGATTTCGCGCACCTTGGGTCGAATCGGGGTGGAGAAATGCATGTTAGGGAATACTTTGCTCATAAAAGCAAAGATCCACAAAACCAGCGTCGGGAGTGGATTGGTGAGAAGAAGCCACGGGCCCGAAGATATGACGCCGGAGAGAAGGGCGATCGTATCCAGGTTGCGGGTGGTCGATTTCGATGCCACAAAGTCTAGGACGATTCCTCCACCCTGAAATGTTCAGCACGCGCTCAATGTCCAATGCACGAACGCAACTCACCATCGAGTGCCCCATGAGAAACAGGGGAGTAGTCTCTGAGAACAACGACCGGGTATGCTTGATGGCCCATTCGAGGTCGGCGAGCGGCGCACCCATTTGACCATACGCACTGTTTGGGGACTTCGAGGTGTCAAGAGCAGTGCGACCGAATCCTCGCAGGTCATAGGTGAACACAGCGAAGCCTCGCGCTGCCCATGCCGTGTGAAATTGTTCATAACGACTCATATGCTCGTTGTATCCATGGACGAAGACGAGTGCGCCACGTAGCGGGGATGTTGGCTGGTAAAGGCGAGTGTAAAACGAGGTGCCCCCAGCTCCTACGAGCCATTCCTCTGCGAAGGGTGCCATATTCGCACTGTGGGTGTGGATGGTGTAAAGAAAAGGATGGCCTGTGAACAAGTCAAAAATGGTTCAATTATTATGACGTCATCTCGTGCCACCCCGGGCCGCGCCTTTCCAAATTTGGCAGAAGACAGTATATTCTCGGCAATCCCCTCACCAACGGGAGCCCGCAGGTTGATTGACAAGACGGAGTTGTGCCGTGTAATCCTACCTGCCTATCTGCCTACCTCAACTGCGATCAGGTCTCAATCCGAAGTGTGACGGCATTTGGGGGAGATTCCACGGCTGAGGAGTATAACAACCCCAAATCTTATGTCGAGTTTCACAAAATGTCAACAAAGCTTCTACTGCTACCAGCGGTGTTCATCGCTCACAATTACACAACTTCACCTCCAATCGCGCCCCCCGGCCCAAATGATCGTGTCTACTCTTGGCAGCTCTTTGACAAGTGCGCAAGAGTGGTAGGCGCGATCTCACAGGTGAGCATTTATTATCTGCCTTCATTGCTACTTGAAGTATATCTACCAGATTTTTGTGGTCGCTTCCTTCACTTGTGAATGCTTTCTCGCCGCCTCCATTGCATATCCAGACCAGATATCGCTAGGTCCTGCAATGTTCAGCACCCTCTGCCCCCACCCGACTGCCGACCCCACAGCTCTCAAGCGGATTTCACCCTTGTATCTATCAGTCATCGTGTTGATTTTTGCCGGGTCCTTTGGGCGAATATGGTGCTACAAGGCGCTGGGCCATTTATTCACTTATGAGGTTACCCTTCGACCGTCCCATGCGCTCATCACCC
The DNA here is from genome assembly GCA_029204335.1 of Mycena vulgaris. NCBI lineage: Eukaryota > Fungi > Basidiomycota > Agaricomycetes > Agaricales > Mycenaceae > Mycena > Mycena vulgaris. Next base: position 24,524 of record JARGYA010000831.1, read on the forward strand.
ACGGATTATATGGTTGGGTTCGCCACCCAGGCTACACATCGCTGTTTACACATTTGGCTGGGATGGTGCTGTTGCACATGGCTCCCGGAGGGTGGAATCATGAGTGTGGCATTATGCATACCGGATATGTGTGGCTTGTCGGAGGATGGATTTCAGTAATCCTTTTCTCGGTGGGCTCATTGAGCAGACGCGGAGAGGTCGAAGATGCTATTCTCAAGGCGGAGTTCGGGAAGCAATGGGAGCAGTATTACTCCACTGTGCCCTACAAATTTGTCCCAGGCCTTATTTAATGCTATGTTTGGTTCAGTGAGCCGACAGCGCAGTTAAGCGTGTAATCTTCAGGTGGAGTTCGGATTTCTCCGTGAGCAGGGAGGCTTTCGACTTCATTTAGGAATATACACACAACATACGCAGATGCTAATCGCCATTCAATCAGCGTGGTGATTACGAGCCACGATGAGAGTATTAAACCGCCACTGCCGGCGGTGAACGGCTTTTGTGTTCAAAAAAAGCGACTTTCCAGACCCGGACACTGTTCATGTACTTGTATCTCGTTTATTGGGGCTCATTCCGGAGCCACATCGAGCGGTGCACAATCGTCTGAATTCAACCTTCATGTGATAGGTTCCCAGGCTTTCCCGCCGCCCGGGTGATGCCATCAAACGTCCCCCACTCGTGCACTCCATTCTTCAGACTTCTTTCCGCCACTCGCTATTCATCTTTCTGGAAACCGAGCTCTGGCGTTGCTCTAACTTTGTCGATTTCCATGCCCCAGCTTCCAACTCCATTCCTTGCTATCGGCTGATGGAAGGAGCCCGCCGCGGGAAGACAACCGTGGGAAGATCTCATGAAGATCTTGTCATTTTTATTATTCTGTCAATTTGGCACAAAACAGGCTCTGCCTCCCCCTCCTTTGGCACTCTGAAACTTTCCGAGAGTATCCCTCATGTCTTCACCCAAAAAATCGGCTCATCTGTTCAGTTATCAAACCTCTCGCCATTTTCACTGCATAGCAACTAAATGGACTTCGAGCCGAACCCATTATTCAGCGCCGGACGGTGCAAAACTTTGTCTGGTGCTGCTTTGTGGCATTGGCCTAAGTCAGTGTCAATACCCAAAGCTTTCGTTCCTATCTGACGAGTTTTTTCATTGTACCTAGCGTCTGATGTCTGGACACCTGTCGTCGAACGCCTGTACAATATCGAATCGCAGCTGAGGAGCGGGAAGTGTTTGGGCTCCATTTGGGCAATAGATCGCCCGAGCCACGGAGACTCTGGTGTCTTGAACGAGCCCGCTCTTGCCGGATGCGAAGGAATTTGTGAGTGTCGTGTAGCATTTGCCATGAACCCATATCTGAGTTTCCTTCCGACCAGCGCCCTCAGCAGAGTATGGTGCTGCACTTGCCGCATTTTTGGATTCTCCGCTGTTGACTCACGGTGAGCGGAGCAATTTGGTCGTGGTGACGCACTCAGCAGGTGTCGCCGCTTTGTAAGGCTGCATTTATGCGCTTTAAAATCGGTCGCTAAACCTTTGACAATGCAGGGTCTATGCGCCTTCTGCATTCAAGTTGAGCTCCCGGATCCGCGGTATTATCCTTATAGAGCCCACGATTTTCGACAACTGTGACGGGCGTATTTTTGAGGAATGGATTCGGCGTCTAGAGAAATTTTTCGGCAACCGGAAGACCTCCTGGGCATCTGTCACCGAGGCGATGTCCTCCAACAAGGGCTGGCAACGATTTCACCCGGAGGTTCGTCATATCATCGCGGTGGGTTTCAATCGAGTCACGGCCCCCGGTGAACTAATTTCGATTTAGCACACGTTCTTCCGTCAATCACCGGGTGGGATAACTGCTAAGACATCTGTGGCGCAAGAAACCGCCGGTTTTAAGGAGATAGCCCTCGGCGTTGATGTCGGTCGGCGACTGGGTCATATCCTTCCTGCCATTCCTACACATATTGTGTATGGGTCTCGGAGGGACTATTGGTAAGGTCCGTTAAGCTCGGACGCCCATGTCTCGATTAATCTTTTTGAAGGCCAAATGTCTTGGATCAAGGATTCTTCCGCTATGTTCACAAATACCAACACCTCCTGGCATCCGTAACGCCGATTCCGGGGGAAGGCCACTTTGTGCGTCTAATTGTCTTGTCTCCGCAGTCCCCCCGCTCACCACTGACGATCCCTTGGTGGCAGGCTCCACAGGAGGCTCCTGACTCGGTCGCTGCTTCCATCTATGGAGCATTAGCTTCCACGGTGCTCTCTGGTCCCAAGGCCGCGTGCAAGCTCTAAACAAGTGCGAGGTTGGAGGGGTGGCGTAGAGGGTCATCAGACTATCAGAGATGTTCTCGAATCTAGTCCGTTTTTCTCAGCGCCAGGTTTATTTGTGCATCCGTCGACGCCGCAAGAGCCCCAACTCTCGGTGTGACCTTAATACAGTTGGCCCAATCATGACGCTCGGGTGCATCGGCGTGGAGGCGTCTTTTTTCTCATGGGTTGTATATAGCTCTAGTCACCCTTAATAATCATTTGATTCATGATCCTGGACGGTTTGTCAAAACCGCTGTGTTCCATTTGACACCCATCTGCGCGATCCCGTTTCCACTATTTCCACTAGCGTCGACTGAAGAGCCCTCTGCGGAGCTACTTTCATGCTGCCATTTGTCGCGGTTTTTGCAGGTATCGTAAGTCCTTAACTCCTCCTCTTGTTTGCGCTCGCTGACTACCGGGTTCAGGGAACGTGGGCTTTCTTGAATCATCGCACCGTTCGTGGAGACTATGCCCTCGTTCTGTTTTCGGGATCCCTCATCGGCCTCTACCTCTGCCTCCATTCAATTGAACACACACTTCTGCTTTCAGCCGCTTTCTTGACGTCCCTCATATCATCCACAGTCGCGTATAGGCTTTCCCCTCTCCATCCACTAGCTGCCTATCCCGGGCCAGTCCTCTGGCGCCTCAGTAGCCTGGTGCTCGCAGGTGTTTCCTCTGGCGGATACCGACATCTCATTCTGCATGAGCTCCATAATAAATACGGAGACTTTGTGCGTATCGGTATGTTCTGCGTCCGACCCTCTTACTTCATTACTGAGGACCCTCCGAAGGTCCAAATGTCTTGTCCGTAAACTCCCCCGAGGGAGCTGCGGTGATATACGGCCCAAAATTGGTCAAGGGCGATGCGTATACCAGCCCGGGACGCACAGGCGCCGTCTCGCTATTTTTTAAACAGGACCCAGCCGTGCACGGTAGACGCAAAGTTCTGTGGGTGAACGCACTCTCTTCCTCTGCGTAAGCGTTAGCATTCCGCCTGCAGACAGCAACTGACAGCATACGGGTGGATAGTATCCGTGAATACTACAGCCCGATGGCGAAACGTGCAGTACAATTGGTAGACTGCATAGAAAGTCGCCTGAACCAAGCTGGGGAGGTCAACTTGGGCAAGTGCCTAATGCACTGGGCCTTCGATGTCATGGTACGTTCACGATCCATACGGTTCAGGTTTTACTATTTTCTCTAGGGAGATGTGATTTTTGGAGGATGCGGCAGCGACTTGGTCACCTCATTTCGGGTCTTCGCATCTTCATTGACAGAATAGTATGATAGGAGCTCATGCGTGATGGTGATCCTAAAGGGCTCGTAAAGATCGGCCAGAGATCAGAGGCGGGGTTCGACATGTGCGTTGATAGATTTCAACTGTGCTTTGGCGCCAATTTGACAATACAATACCTTCATAGTTTGGGGCACGTTCCTTGGCTTATGGATATCATGTGGCACGCTAGCGAAAGCGAAGCTGTGAACCTGCGCCGCCTTCGTGAGGTCTGCGGGTCCATGATGCGCAGTAGGTTACAGCACATGGATGCTGAGGGGCGTGATTTCACGTCGCATTTTGTATGCCAGATACTGCAGTCATACATTCAACTAATTTATGCTACAGCTCGACCACAATATTCGAACAGGGGATCGACCAACGTCTTCGGATTTGGAGCTCGAGGCTCTTGTTGCAGTCCAAGGAGGTGAGGTCCCTGACTTCTCACCTGTCATGCCTCCTCGTTTTACAAATTCCAGGCAGCGACAACCCTGGCACGCAGCTCATCCTGGCCATGTTTCTGTTGATTTCCCACCCGTCTGTCTTACACACCCTCCAAGCCGAACTCGATGTAAGGTTCACGGACCCAGCCGAGCCTTTAGACGCGAAGGCGTTAGCCATCCCATATCTCGATGCCATCATCAACGAAACTTTCCGTCTCAGCTCCCCGTGGTGCTTTCCTCGAGTGGTACCGGATGGCGGGGTCATCATCGACGGCCGGCCAATCCCTGGGGGTGCCATCGTTGCACTGGCCACTTACTCACAACACGTCTCTGAAGATAACTTTTTCCCGGATCCTATGGTAAGGCTCGATTCAAACGTTTCAAATCATAATGCAAACAATCTCTAGTCCTACCGCCCTGAAAGATGGCTTCCCGGTGGCCTTGGTCCGGGATCGAGACTGAACAAGTCGGCAATAATGACATTTATCGCGGGTGAGCCCCGTGTTCCCTGTCCATCCGCCACCCATGAATACGTCCCGACAGGCCCAGATGGATGCCCTGGCAGAAGTTTCGCCATGCAGCAAATGCGACACTTGATAGCCCGGCTCGTCCTTGCATTCGATCTTACCCTGTCCCCCCGCTTGACCCCTGAGATGTTCATGAAAGGGTTCAAGAACAGGCGCTCTAATTTTTTTGATGAGCCTCTGATGGTTAAAGCAGTGAGGCGGGGAAGGAAAGTTTCCATTGACTAATAGCCCGAGACTCCGATGTCATTACAACATTATGTATCTGTTCCTTTCTCGTGCCTTCGCAGAGGAGAATTTAATCCCGTACATCAGAGTCGCTGGCTCGGAGTGCGTGCAAGTTGGATGTGGAGGAGGTAAAGTAGACTCAGCCGTGGCGGCCGGGAAACGATCCGGGGCATCTAGACTTGGATTGGCTCCTTCCTCGCTTTTCAGGTCGGGCCCATTCTTTAGCGTAAGTTCCTCCGGATTTCGCAATTTTCTGACTTTCCGGGTTTCGAGACTCCGGAGGTGGCCATGGCGGTCGGTATAGTAGTGCCTCATTTCTTTTCTGCAGGAGGATCCAAGCCCTTCATGGAGGGCTCGTTTACTGGGCTCACTGAATGGAAGTGTGTCGGATGAATCCTTCGAATTCCTATCACCAGGTGAATATATATCAAACCGAAGCTTCACACCAAAAAGTCTTACCCTGACCCATTCTGGTACATGGTTCTGTGGTGCGCGTCCCAGCGCAAGAACTGGATCGGCGCTGACTCGGAGAAGTCGGCACAACTTCAGGAAGGGTCCGCGCCATCTTCGTCACTTCGTTAATTCGCTTAAATTCATCAGTTTGATGGCATTCTATGAAAGTTTGTGAGTTCAAGGAAATTTCGATGAAGGTTCGTCACTTTCCCAGGATCAACGTACCGCGTGCCTGTTGGGACATCGCAGAATCAGCGGTGTGCCGAGATTGGCCGGTTAGGTTCGGGCTAGCTGGTTAGTGGTTAGAGGTTAGTGGTTCGGGTTAGCCGGGTAGGGCTAGAGGTTAGGCCCCGATCGGGTCGCCGGCTTCGCGAGCCATATGGCTACGGCTTGTGTCAGTCACATCAGTCACTTAGTCTCTCGTAGACAGACGCTCTAACATCAAGCTCGTACCTCGCAAGTTAGAGTCTGTTAGTAAGCGCGGGGGTCCGACCGTGTAGCGGCGCTATTATGTAATATGACATAAGCCGTCGTTCGAACCCCACCGTGAACACTTTTTAAATATTGGAATGTATGCCTTCCTCAATAAATTTGGTCAATGAAAACGACATAGAATAGTCAGAATAAAATTTCCGAGTGGTGCCGATTTTACTGAAGATTTTTCTATGTCTGTGAGGATGAACATCCGGCTTCCTTTGAGCTTCGGCCGAGAAACGGTCATAAGTCACATGACGAATGCAGCGATTTTAAAGAGACAGCCACAGTGCCTCATTCAGAATTTCGAGGAGACAGAAACATAGATTCGGCTTCCTTTATAAGTTCTGAGTTGCGAATATATAAAATATCGCGTCGTTGAGACATGAATTTCGCGACTCGGAGTCTGCTTATGTCATATTACATAATAGCTTCCTTACACGGTCCGACCCCCACGGTAACTACTTACTAGACTATCAGTCACCATCATTCTGAATTTTCCCGGTTCCTGATGAATCAGTGACCGCATGCCTCCGCTCATCGTCCCCATCCGCGACGATGACCGCCCCTTTGCAATAATGCTCCTATTGTGAGCGCTCTTGTGGTAGTGTCATTGAATATATCATTTAAACTTTGTTCATAACTTGCTTTCCCAAAATGCACCCCGATATCTGACTTATCGACTGGTTTTGAGAGGGCGGGAAATAGCGCCAGAGGCGGGCAGTGGCGGGGGACGACGAAGGACGTTAGTTGATGGGCGTCGTGAGGCGTGTCCAAATCATGGGTCCAGACCAAAGTGACAGGGCCGAATCACGCTGAAACTGGAGCACAGCCTCAACAAGCCACAAAGTTTGAGAGCATTTGGGAAATGGCCACACCGGCGCACCGGCGTACCGGCTATGATCGAGCTTGAGCGGAGTTTGATATGCGCATCACAGAGTTAGGGTTAGGGTAGACCAAACAGCGACAACCTCGCATGGTGCTCTTCGCTACGCTCCAGAAAGATGCGGCACTCAAGACTCCCACTCTTGATCAGATAACGAAATTTATGCATGTTTTTATAAGTCTTTTAAAGAACGACATTCTTCTTGTGCAACCAATAAATACCTCGACCGAAGGCCCTCCCTCTCTGCTCGCGTCGGGGTGTCGCGTAAAGGAGTGCGGACGCGGCGGGATGGAACAGCAGATACAAACTAATGAGTGGTGTTCGCTTCTTTTGAGTTAAGAGCACAGGGTCATGATGACATCGTGATATTCAAACTCCGGGAGATGCCGCCGGTTGTGCCGCCGGTGCGTCTGCCGGTGTGGCCAATTCCCGAATTTCCTGCAAAGTTTGGGAGCTCAGATTAACGGAATACCGGGGGGCTATGTTCACCGGCGGCAACGCGGCAGCTCTAAGCGGACATTCAATTGTGTTTGTAGCTGGATGTCTATACCAAACACAACCCTCCTTTTACCGTCGCGTCCTTCCGACTCCTTCTTTCATTCCGTCCCTCGTCCTCTTTCTTCCGCAATGGCGCCTCCTCCCGGCATGCACTGCCCGACATGTAACAATTTTCTTGTCCCGGGCCCCCGCCTCACAAAAGGCGGCCTTGCTCTGAACATGTACTTGGAACAGGTACGTCCCTTTTGTCGTTCGCCACTTGCTGAGACCACGCTGAGACCCCGCGTAGTGCGTCAACCCCAGACACAAGGGGGTTTTGGCATTAAAATTTCGGATACAGGGGGGGGGGGTCCCGAGGGCGGCTGAAAAAAACTTCTGTCATGTAGTATGAGGGAGGTGCAAAATGCCTCCCACAGCATAGGAAGCCATCATGGGAGGGTAGGAGAGTGAAATATAGGACCTAGAAGACGTGCATGCTGTTGCGCTACTTCGTTGTCCCGATTTGGACACCCTCACGTGCACACCTCAGTTCTCGGAAACACTTGCGTGCCGGCTCTAAGGTGAAAAAAAGATCTGTTGGTGTTAAGAACACAGATGATAAATTAGCACTACTGTACACACTATCAGTGTAATTTTTTAGAACAGCACAGACATGCCTTCGCGGCCGGAAGCACTGCCAGTTCACGCCCTCAGTCCTTGCTCAAAGAAAGCCCACCCATGGAATGAAATAGAAATTATTAAACTGGAAGGCCTCACAGTACAGTAGAGTGCCAGACAGGTAGGTAGTAGCATAGTTGGTTGGATTAGGAAGCTGACAATGCAGTGGCGGTGGTCCGCACATGACCCGGAGAAACGGCCCGCCGCTAGGGGTGGGAAAATCCTTCCCTATTTGGGGGGGAGGGGGGGGGTCTGGCGGAGAGTCGAAAAAACCTTTTCGACCCTATATCCGTTTTTCGAATCCTGAAACCCCCTTGCCCAGACACGCCCCGTTTCACTTCCGTTATGGCCCGGAGAATGAGAATAGAAAGCAGTCGTGTAAAGCAGAGTGTTTGAGCAAGCGAGAGGCTCCACGGCTGTTGTGGCATGTCGACGGAGGCTTCAGACGCGTGGTCAGACGTTATCGCACTGAGACGCGCGCTTGTTTGTACGTTGTTTATCTTAGCGGGCATAGCGCATCACATCACAAGATTGAAGCTCCGCTGCATCAAAGTGGCTGTGAACCCTCCCGATCATCACCGCCGGTGTAACGGTGCACCGTTAATCTGAACTCCCAAATGCACTCCAACAAGCCGTCTGGCTATTTTTTGGCAGGGCAGGCTTCACGAGGCCGGTGACCCGATCAGGCCCGTTTAGCGGTCAGAGGTTAGCGGTTAGGGTTAGTGGTTAGGGTAAGGTATCTATATGTAAAAACCCGCCCGGCCTTGTGCTGAAGGAACAATGATGGCCGATGTTCCGGGTTCTTGAACGTGCGGAGTTAAAATGACGAACTTTCACAGAAAACCATCGGAAGTAACGAACTTTCCCTAAATGCGATCAAAGTGACGAGGTTTCGTGAAATAAGCGAAATAAGCGAAGTGACGAAGTGACGAAGATGGCTACTACCCCTTGAAGTTTATAAACTTCAAGGTAAACAATCGCAGAGAAGTGACCCTAATGTCTGCGCCAACCGTCAGTTGAATCAAAATTTGAACCAAGTTGAACTTAGTGCCGGTTGCTGACTAACGCGACCGGCAAATGCCGACTGGGTAAAAATTAGCACAGGTAAGTCTGGCGTAGATATGCAGGATGCGATTTACAATATTAAAACGAGTATATATGATAGATAATGAATGTCCAAGGATTGTGGGAATGGGTGTGGTTCAGCAACAGCGGAAGAAAGTCTAGGGTATTAGATCGTATGGTTGAGATTTCAACCCGACATTTAGGGCATGAGCACGGACTAGTTAACGGCATGCCTAATTAGGCCCACAGAAACCGCTTGTCGACCATACCGATATCCTCGGACACGGGAAGGTACTCGGTGGTGCAGATCCACATGCTGCGTTCGCACAGCACGCGCTCGCCGGTAGCCACCGCAATGGTTTCGGATGCGATGTCGCACTCGTCGCGCCAGCTCACCCACGTAGCGTCGCTCGAGGGGTACGAGTCTCGGAGCGCGCGCGGAGGGGAAGCGTAGCCGGGCGGGCGTACGCACTGGTCGCTGTGCGGGCCACTGGGCGGGCACGGGCGAGGGAGGGACGCCACTGTGCGACCGGGGGTCTGCGTCGGGAGTTCCGAAGCGATGGTCGTCGCCGGGGATGTCTGCGGAGGCGGGGACGCGAAGTAGTATACTGCCGCGGGATAATACTTGGTAGTGCTGGGTACCGAGGCGGATAAGGGGCCTGCCCCGGTGGAGTATGCCGAGGTAGATGCCGGCGGTTCAAGACTGTGGAAGCGGGAGATGGAGGAGGTGGGGGGCTCGGAGAGGCGCGATGTCGAGGCTCTGGGATGTTGCGGGTCGTTGTACATGTGCCGGGCACGGCGACACGCAGCCGGGGGCGGGGCCGTGCGAACTGCAGAGGGGGGAGGCTCGCGGAGGTGCCGTTTACGATAGTGACCCGTGAACGAGGCCTGACTTGTGGTGGAAAACCCGCAGTCCTCAACTTCACACAGAAATTGGCGGGATGGGTCGCGGCTAAAATAGATAATCAGCTGGATCACCCATGCGAAAGGTCAACGCACTGTGCCTTGTCAATATGGGCGTCCAAGCGCTTCATAGGGATGCACTTGAACGAGCAACCGTCCACGGGACAGTGCCGCTGCCTGAGCGGGGTAGGACCATAAACCAGCTGTGAGGTCAAATAAATAAATAAACGTACAGCTCTTCGCATGCGGGTTTGTACGAATGGACATGGCTGTGAACCTTGAGGTCTCGGGGAGTCCGGAAAAGACGTCCGCAAGATGATTCTGGGCAGGCGACATGAGGAGGGACGGGAGGTGTGTGGGGCATTTTAGGAAGGCCAGGGGAGAGTATCGCGGCTTTTATGCTTCCGTGCCACCGAGAAAAAAAGCGCGCTCTATTGTTCGATCAAGGAACCGAAGCCGCGGTCCTAATTCGGTAGACGCTAAAATCATTAATGTGGTATCCATTTGTGAACAAAAGCAAAAGGCCAAAGCGATGGGCACCGCGGGTCCAAAACGAACCAAAAAAACGATCTCTGGTCAAACCGCGCTCATTGTAGTAGCATCCATTAGGAACAAGGATGCTGACTCGGGAAGACAAAAAGAAACCGACTGCTACCTTGCCGACTGGGTGACGTGACGTTTTCTGCTGACATCCACGTGCGTCTTATTTACTCCTACGGCCAGATGTTACTGTCACGCGTGATCATCTCTTTTGTCTTGCCACCACGAACGACAGGATCCACTCATTCTAGTCCCTTGACAGACGATTCATCACATTTCAACTCGCCCGATGAAGGATGGATCCGCTATCCATTCTTTCCACCGTTCTGTCGACTTCCATCTCCATCTATCGTTGGGTTAACGACTTGAGGTCCAAGGATAGTGCTATCCTAGACCTTAAGGGCACTTTATCGACGGCTACGCTCGTCCTTCACCCGCTTCGCGAAAAAGCAGCAAGCGGCGAGCTCGATTCACAAGCCGGGATTCTGGCATGCATCGAGGACCTCGGGGAATGTTTGGACCGTGCGCGTGATCACCTACAGACCTGGCAAGAATCCGAGGCACGCAAGAAGGGCTCACTGTCGCGACGTATCCTCGCGTTTCTCGATCCCTCTCAAGTACTAGTCATGATTGAGGAGGATCGCGTACGCCTCAATCAGATAATAGGCATCTTGACGCTGGCTATACAGCTTGCGTGGATGCCTGGCCTCCATAATGCAGCGATACAATCCTCCCCCACGTCGCCTCTGGACTTTATTGCCAACTCGGAAGCCAAGGCCTTCTGGAGCCAGATGATTGGGGAGACCGGGTGAATTTATTTATTCGGCCAATGTCCCAAGTGTTCCTGACGGAATCCTCAGCTCGAATTCATCTCGCTGTCCCGCGAATATTTTCCGCGACGCATTGAGTCTCTGGCTCGGTGGAAATATTGCCATCCCAGATATGTTGATGCTTCAGTTGGACGAACAAGGCTTTGGAGGTGTAACACCGTCCAGCTTTAACCGTTTTGTGGGCACGCGATCGCTGGTTGACGCGATTTCTTCCTTCATCCAGCCGAGTCCGCAACTGCCAATGCCAAACTCTGACCGCCTCATCGTTTGGATCGCCGGCGAGCCAGAGAAATACAAGTCCAACATGGAGTACGCCGAATCGCTCGGGCTCAAAGTAGCTCTTTTCCCATCTCTCGCCGCCACCAAATGTTGGATGCAGCTGCACGATGGTGCGTCCCGTTCACGCATCACAGCGTGTACAAACAAACCCTCCTTAGCGTTCGTCCGCGCGACCGCAGCCAGCCACCGCCTACGCTTTGTGTCTGACGACGCTCGCAACGAGGGCGGGATCGCTAACCCCGCTGCGGGTGAGCCTCTCCTGCGCTACCTCCGCGGGCGCCAGATTCCGTCGCCGTGTCTGATATTCGCCGACTCCGTCGCCACGACGGCGTACGTGACCGGCTATTCGCGCGCGGGATCAACCACCGACGCGCAGATCGTGCGCGGATATATCAAGGCGCTTGCGGACGGTGTGCGTGATGTTGAGTGGGTGGGGTTTGATACGCGCTGGGGGCAGGCCACTCCGGGCCACGCGTCGTTCCAGACATCTGCGCAGGACGGCTACTTTATCCGCCCGCTGCTGCTGTACGTACTAGGTACGAAGCCAGAGCAGGACCAGACACACATCGAGTACGCCGCGGCGCTCGGGATCACCGTCGTCAGCCTATTCACCACGGCCGAGCTCAGGCGGTACGTCGCCGCCAATCAAGGTGCGTGCCATGCTACCTTGAGTTGATGCGCTCCACATGTACGCTGTACGCATGCAGATCAGCTACGCCGCATGGCGGCCACGCACCGTCTCCGCTTCGTGACACAAAACGTGCGGCACGAGAACGGGGTCTTGATGTTCAGCGCGGGCGAGGACACGACCAGGTACGTGCGCGAGCAGGGCTTCGCGGCGCCCGTGCTCGTGCTCTGTGCGTCCACCGTCGCCAGCACGCGGTTTGTGACCGCGTACGAGCGCGCGGGCTCGACGACGGATGCGGCGGTGGTGCGCGGTTACGTCGCGGCGCTCGCTGCAGGCATCCGGGATACCGAGTGGGTCGGGTTTGACAGAACCTCATGATGTGCACTCCATTTAATTTCGGTGGTGGTTGGGATTTCGTTTCTGGACCTGTCTGTACTTTCAAGTTTCCGTTTATAAATTCACAATGCTATCAAGAGGAATAACCATGCATCTCCGGATCCACAAGTCGTGTATTGCGGAAATAGGCAGTACCGCTCCCTCAGATCAATTCAACCAGGTCGCCCACTGGCTCCCCTTACCCTCCAGGGTCAGCGCTATTTCGCGGGCGACAATCCTATCGGTTTGCTGTGTGGAACTCGTCAGTGATTGCGGGTATATTCCGCAGCTAGTCATACCTCGCTCGGATGAAGCTCATCAGCCCTTCCAAAGAACAACGCCATTAGCCATTCGAAGTTTCCTCAGTCGGTTTTACGCACCACAGATAGCTATCCCGATCCGTGCCATGGGCCACCGTACACACAAGGTTTCCGCCGCCCAAAGGCGCGACGCAGGAGTCCCAGCAGCCTGCGTGGGGGTGTCAAATCAACCACAGCCATAGCACGGGTAGAAACGAACCAGTGACGTTGAACGGTGCCGTTCCGTTCAGGTAGAGCGCGGGATGGTCGAACATGTCTTGGATGAGCGAGTGGGAGTCGAATATGGCGATGTGAGAGCCGGGGAGGGTCGGTGCGAGAGCCTGGAGCATGAGCTCCGTGAGCTTGTTGCCTGCCAACACCATCTCCCGCATGAGCACGCTCCAATCCGAAGTGTTGCGCTCGTCCGCCCAGAAGCGATTCGGGTATGAGTCAGGGGCGTAGAGGATTGTCAGCTCTAAGGGGATCATCTGCGGGGTTGAGTTCAAGCAGCATTCTATCATGAGCATAAGTCCATGGACGAACGCACATTCTGCATGATGAAGTTCCGTGCCCCGCTAGCGTATAGCACGCGCACCCAGTCCACCATGCACCCCGACACGTCCACGATGCTAGCGTTGTTGCTCCCCGTGATGAGCGAGTTCGCGCCGAGATCGTTCGTCCCGATCCACAGCGTGTAGATCGTGTCGTCCGCGGGGAGCTTAAGCGAACCGTTGCTCGTCTCCGTGAAGTAAAGCGGCAGCTGGCTTTCGAAGACAGGGGGGAACGGGCGGAAGGTGATATTGTTCGAACACGTCGCGCCCGAGCGGGCAAACGGGTGCAGCGTCGTGTTCGAGTAACCTGCAGCATAGACGGGCCAGGCGGTCGCTTGGTCACCTGCGGAGATGTCAATATTCATGCCGGCTGAGGCGAGGGAGTGGTATGGAGGGCCACGCACCGGTGGAGACAATGTCGGTGTAGCTGTCGCCGAAGGTGACGAGGTTTTTTATCTGGCCTGGGAGTACACCGGCTGCGTGAACCCCAGAGGCGGCAATGGCGCACAGAATGGAAGTAAAAAGCATGGTGACAACTTGTCGTAAAACCCTCCGCAACGTTTAGTTTAGTACCCCACGCCAGTGTCACCGAGAAATGTCCGCAGTCTTCATGATCTTCGAACCAAGGTCACGCGTTCTACGCGCAACGTGATGAACCTGAACCATATGACTCAGGATTCAAAAAATAGTTTCATCTCCAGTGCTCTGACCCAATCTTATGAGCTTTCTGCCAAGGCTGTTATTGGTCTTCGGATATTTCCAGAGGGTAGGCTGGTAACGAATTTTGAAGCAATGGAGAGTGGATTATCCTGAGAAGCGCGAGATGAAAAACAGTCTTCCATGATGGTGAGAAGCAACGGAAGAGGCGCGGGCCGTGATTGAGTGGCGACGAAGCCCGCCCGCCCCGATCATTGATCCCTGCTGGCTTTTAGCCTCTCGAACGAATCCTGTAATAGTGCTGTTCAAAGTTCCCACTATTTGACTTCCTGTTTGACTTCCTGTTTGCTCCCTTTTTGCAAATTTTGGCAGGGATCCCTGCCAAAATCTGCCGAAAAGGAAGAGACCAGGAAAACGAGTAGGAAGCGAAAAGGGACATATTTGAAACCCTAGGGTTGAGATTTTCGAACCAGGAAGCAAGTAGGAGAATGTTCCTGGTCTGAAATACTGCCAAATCTCAACCAGGAGAGCAAAAAGGAAGTCAAAAAGGGCTGTTTTTGACGAACAGGAGCACATGTAGTTCCTGATTCGACCCTACTTGTGTCCCTGATTGTTCTCCTGGTTGCACCATCAACACAAACAGGAACACAACCAGGAGCACAACTAGGAGCCCAAGTAGGGACCAACCAGGAGCTACTTTGAACACCACTAATTGCGGGCTTATGGTGTATTAAGTCCGCAAAAACTTTTGGTTGGAAGAACAGTGGTTCAGCGCGGTGCGCGTCGAAAATGCCGGGGGAAAATCAGCCACCGATAATCAACTCAACCACGTCGTCCATCGGCTCTTCTTCCCCTCCAGCGTCAATGCGATTTCGCGAGCGATGATCCTATCGCTTTGCTGTAGGGGATCTATGTGAGTTGGTATGCCCAAGGGTCAGAAAGTAGTCCATACCTCGCTCGGATGAAGCTCGTCCGCCCTTGAATTTGAGTTATTTATGGCGCATACAGGTACAGAAATGACAAAGGACGCACCACAAGAAACTATCCCGATCCGTGCCGTTTGCGGTGGTGCAGTCGAGGGTACCGCCACCCAGAGGCGAGACACAAGCACTCCACGCGCCTATAAAAGAAGGGATTATCAGTACAACCAGAACTTGAATATAATAGTTAGTAAATGGTTGGGCAATTGAACGCCCACCTGTAACGTTGAGCGGCGCGGTCCCGTTCAAATACAGGGCGGGGTGGTCGAACATATCTTGGAAAAGCGAGTGTGAATCGAATAGAGCTGTTGTGCAGAGTTTTAAACTCCACGAATATAGTCAGGAAAGCGGTCGACGAACCAATATGCGCTCCAGGGAGGGTGGGCGCCAGGGCCTGCAGCATGAGCTGCGTGAGCATGTTCCCCGACCGCGTCATCTCGGCCATCAGGATGCTCCATTCGGTGGTGTTCCGTTCGAACGCCCAGTATCTGTTCGGGTACGAGGTAGGGGAGTACAGGATTGTCAGTTCGAGGGGGATCATCTGCATTCGAAGTAATCTTCAGATTTTCCGCATTTGATCCAGACCAGCAAGATGAGACGCACATTTTGAAAGATGAAATTCCGCGCCCCACTCTCGTAGAGAACCTTCACCCAATTGACCATGCAGGTCGTGACATCGACGAGTGAGACGCCGGGATCGCTGCCCGTGAGGAGCGCCGATACGCCAAGGTCGTTCGTCCCGATCCAAAGTGTGTATACCGTCTCGTCCGGGGGGAGGTGCAGGGACCCGTTTGCTTTCTCGGTAAGGTAAAGCGGCAGCTGGCTCTCGAAGAGCGGGGGAAAAGGCCGGAAAGTGAGGTTGTTCGAGCACGTAGCGCCGGAGCGCGCGAATGGGTGAAGCGCGACATGGGCGTAGCCCACCGCGTAGACTGTCGGTGTGGAGTCTGAGAGGCGTTTAAGATATCCGGGTACACTCACCTGGCCACGCAATCGCTTCGTCGCCTAGAAGTGTCCAAGTCAGTCCAGATGCGGAACAACGGCGGGTGCGTTGAGCCTACCAGTTGACACAACATCGGTGTAACTGTCCCCAAATGTTACGAGGTTTTTTATCTGACCAGGGCGCACCCCAACAGCGTGGACGCCGCAGACGAGGAAAGCGGCACAGAGCAGCGTTCTAAAAGCCATCGAATAGAAGGTCTTGCTTCTTGGCTTTCTCAGCCTTTAAATATTAATCGCGGCGCCGGGATTTATAGTAGAAAGGTTGTCCGATATTCTCCCGTGCCAGAGGAGCCTTTGGAAGTCTTGTGATCCATGTACGCCGCTTTTTTCGAAGAAAGAAGGCGAGAAGAAGAAAATGGAAGGACCGGATGGCGGACCGACTTCCGGGTTTGACCTTGTGACCAGTCGCATTTCCATGTTCAACTTCAAGTCTCTAAGTTTTGAAAGTACAACCCATGTACGCCTCATCCGTTTGTCTACCCTACTTACCCCTGCGAGATATAAAGGTCCCATTTCCCTCGAAGACCGCAGGACGGGTAGGGATCGGTGACCAACGTGATGTAGAAATCGGACTAGATCGCGTTGGAATCATGACCCCGTATTTCTGTCTTTTCAAACCCTCGAGCAACGAAGATTTTGCTTTTTGACGTGGGACGTGTACAGTTCAATCATTGCAAGTTTGTAAAGAAGTCGAGTTGGCGAACCAGTAGAGCACCGACATTCTGCTCGGGCTGCGTCCAAAGGATCCAGATAATTCCATTCTCATGCCAGACCGAGAGCGCGCAATTTCTCTCTCCCTCTCGCACTATTGTTTATGAAGCCCCGTTGAGTTTATAATCCCCAAGTAACTAATCCCGTTCCGCATTCGATGCGGATTCACACTCGCATTACTTCTGTACAGTATATGTACACGCACGCAAAATAAATACTCATATAAGATACTCTCATCCCCATGAAATCGTGATGCGTTTACAGGAAGAAGGCGCGGCGCTGGCGCTCCATGTCGTACTCGCGGCGATGGGCCTCGAGCTCGTCGATGATGTCGCGGATGAAGAGCGCCGAGGCCTCTTCCTCGCGCATCATCTTCTTGCCGTTAGAGGCGGCAAAGGTGACTGTAGAGACGCGTTGTTCAGAAGGTGTTATTATATTGAACGGAGGAGAACGCACCCTTTTCCTGAGTTCCCTGTGCCTGGTTCCCCGGGGCCTGGTTGGCCTGTGCCTGGTTCCCCGCCTGGTTGGCCTGCGCCTGGTTCCCGGCCTGCTTTCCCTTCTTCATGCCCTTGCCCTTGCCCTTTCCCTTGTGGTGGTGGTGCTTCTTGCCCTTCTTTCCAGCCGAGGACGTGTTCTTGGCTGCGCCAGCCTTGTTGGTGGTGTCCTTGTTCGAAGTGGCCGAGACAGACGCGGAGGCAGCAGACGCAGAGGCAGAAACGGAGGCAGACGCGGAGGCAGTCACCTGCGCGGCGGTGGTCGTCACCTGCGCGGCGGTGGTCTTCACCTGCGCGGCGGTGGTCGTCACCTTCGCAGCGGTGGTCTGTGCAGGCGGCGGGGGCGGCGCGGCGGCGGCGGCTTGGGACACCACAACACAGGCCCCGAAGTTGGAAGTGGTTTTAACAGACTGAGCGGGGATT
>JARGYA010000832.1:0-41955 GCA_029204335.1 Mycena vulgaris
TACACTACGTGCTCATGCACACCGTCTTTCCGGTGTTGAAAACCACGCGGTCCATCGCTGCCTGTTGTGTGCCCCATACGAACAAAAGCAGCCATCACATCTGCTGAGTGTCCCGTAAGTTGGAACATGTTCAATGCAGCCGCTTCATTTGCAGGTCCGAGGTCGTAAAACACATTTGGAGGGCAGGAAAACTGGATGACCGACAGAAATAATCCTTAATATCAAGCTCAAAACGCGTGAAGATGTATATGACCCTCCCGAATCCAGCAGCCTCCTCCTTGTATGACGGTGTCTTTGGCATTGAACACGAGCCGCTGGAGCCCCGTCCAATCCTCGTGGCTGATCTTGGACATTCCAACTGTGTTTTCAATGATAGGCCTGGCCACGCACTCCGCCTCGGCGACATGATTGAGTAGAAATGGGAAATCGAGGCCGCACTGGGTGCCACAGAATTGAGCGATATGATGACGAGAAGGACGTCCTGCGAGGTCGGGATACAAGTAGGGGGCGAGTTAGACATGATGGTCACTAAGAGCACTGTAGAGCAGGGATCCTGTTGAATATGTTTTTCGACGGTTGCTGACGGAGCAGTGAAGCTTGACGACTCGGTGCCGGCCAATGCCGAATTGTGTCACAACAGCCTGTCACCGCCCGTGACGCTTCAAGTTTCCTTTCGAACGATCACCACAAAATCACATTCCAGACTGTAAGCCACCGCAGACTTCTGTAAAATACTGAAATCGATGCCGCTCAGTGCTCAAAACTGTTGTCCTTAAGCCTGGATGCCCCGAGCCTTCCCACCATTGGTGGCAACTTTTGCCTCAGGATCGCTTCAGTAAGTACTAGACCCATGCTTAAACGTCAACTCAAATCAACCTGAACAAACTCCAAAGCGACGTCCTCGATACCAATTATCCGCCCCTGGAGTCAGATACATTTTTGATTTCAGAGGCAATATCCAAAGCACAGAGCAAGTTGGCGCGTTTGGATGCAAGAATCACCCTTCTTATGCCTGTGATGGAGCAAACTTTCCAGGAACGGTCTAACTTGGAGATCCTGATCTTAAAGCATGAAACGAGTCCCGCCGACGAAGTCTTCGTCTCCGGGGGAGGCCTACACTCCGACGACGATATCTCCTGTGCCTGTATCTTGGAAGTCTGCTCCCGATATCGGGCAAAGCTTTTCCGTCTAGATACGAAACTCGGCCTCATCATGTCGTCTCTCGAGAACACGTCCCTCGAACGGTGCGATTTGGCCGTTCAGATACGGAAGCACCGTGGAGCTCTTTCCGTGCTTCGTCGGCTGCCGGTGGAGCTCCTATCTCTGATATTCGAGTTCGCAAATTTCCGATCGCCTTCCACGTCGCCGTCGTGGAATCTAGGCCAGGTCTGCGCTCGCTGGCGCGGCATCTCGTTGGCACTGCCCACTCTGTGGCGTTCCATCTACGTCGGGTCGGAGGACTGGCGCCAGACAAAGTTTCGGGTCGAAACCCAAATCCAACGCTCCGGGACGCTGCCGCTTGATGTCACATTTATCCTACACAAGGAGGAATCCTCGGACGCAGCTATAATAGAGATGCTTGAGAGCGCAGCCCAGCATTGCGCTCGGTGGCAAAAATTCATACTGGCGTGCCCAGCTGAGGTGTATCCTACTCTGGCGTGCATCCGACATGCACTGCCGATTTTGACAGAGCTGCGTCTCCAAATTTACGCTCCAGTGGTCCCGGACGATGGGCAAGTCACAGCCTCGCTGGCGGCCTCCGCCGATATATTTCAAGTTGCGCCTCGTTTACAGACAGTGTACATCGACGTACCTGAAACGACGAGCATCTTGCTCCCTACTTCCCAACTGCGGCGCTTCAGAGGGCCTTGGAACGGATTCATCGACGTACTTGCGTCCAGCGCCAATCTCGTCGAGTGTGCGCTGGGAATAAATCTTTCCACCGAGCTCGAGGCGCCGGAGGAGATTATTTCCTTACCACACCTCCTGTCCCTCTCTCTATCGGACACCAAATTCCTGGACCACCTCCACCTTCCCGCTCTCTAAACACTGTATTGGGAGCCCCCGGGTGACCACGTTTCCGCCCTCCTCCCGTTTCTGGAGCGTGTCCCTTGCAAGCTGCAGAAACTCGTCATCTCCCAGATGGATATCACCGACAGCGAAGACTTCGAGGAGCTATTTGCCGCGGTGCCGACCCTCACGCACCTAGGCATAAACGCTGTCGCATCGGACTTAGTCCCCAACCTGTTCACTGCTCTGTGCGGCATGGACGTACTCCCGAAGCTCGCATCCCTCGTGGTCTCTCTCTCCCCCAACGACTCTGCCTTCGACCACGAATTGTTTGCGGACACTGTGGCGCTTCGGTGGCTCAGCTGCCACCTGCGCACTGTTGAGCTGTGGGTTTGGGCCGGTGGTAATTTCCCGCCTGAGACCCTCGCGCGGATACAGCCCTTTGCAGCCCAGGGGCTACAAGTCACCCTATGGGACTGGGCGGTGATCTACAATGGAAATAAATGGCGAGACTTGGAGGCGGCGATGAAGTGGCAGCAGATAATCGGCCCTCATAGGTGGACTATGCTGTCGTGGTAGCGATAAATGAGGGGGAGGGCCCTATCTCCGCCACAAGCTTGGTCTGGTGATTCAGTTTACGGAGATGTATGTAGGATCTGAGCAGGTGCTGAGTACATAATCTTGTGGAGATTACAGGAGGCATTTGAGCCCAGGAGACATGTTATACACTGTTTAGACATACTACAAATGCTCTACACCAAAGCCAAAGCACACCCGGTGAGAGGTGTAAATGTGCGGACCCCACCAAGGTATCATCAAAACGCGGTACACCCTCCGCTATAAATACATCGTCGACCCCACACTTCGCTTCGGGAAGAGCACCTCCACCAGCGGCACCGCCGCGGGCTCCACCGCGACGTCCGGGAAGAGGCGCTTCAGCTCGTCCCACCGCGCGTACCCCATCAGGAGTTGCACCAGCGCGCAGTGCGGGAGCGACACGTTTGGCTCTGGAATGGGATTGGTGAGCTCGTGTGCGACAGTATCAAGGGCAAACGACACACTGGTGTGCGCACCCGAGTCGGCGGGTGCGACGGAGACGGCCCCATCCGCGATGTGAAGCACGACGCCGCCGGCGATGTGCAGCGTGGTGGCGTAGTTTGCGCCGAGGATGTGCGTCGCGTGGGCGAGGCGCGCGTTGAACACGGCCGTGAGGGCCGTGAGGAAGTCCAGCACGGAAGGGATAGCGACCCACCTGCGCCCAGTGCGCCCGCGTCAGCTCAGAAGTACAGGGTGGTGGAGAGGGATATGACGCACCATGTCGTGGACTCGTAGCGCGACGGCGCAGACGGCTGGACGGCGAGCTCTTCCGCAAGGAGCCAGCGGCGCAAGGGGTGCGCGTCGGCGAGCATCCATCCGAGGCGCGCAAGACTGTGAAGGCTGGGTCAGCTCACGTCATTGTGGGAGCGGGTGTACGGACCTGCTCGGCGCGCCGCCGTCAGCGAGTATGGCGTCTAGGGCGCGAACGAGCTCGAGCGCAAGGGCCTTCGCTACGGCGGACGCGTTTTCCACGCCGTCCCAAAGCAGGGGGTGCACCGTCGCGACCGGGTGGGGCGCGTTCACGCTGGGGGTGTTAATCAGGCCCGCGGCAGCAACAACGCGCGGGGGTGCCTCCGGTGTGTCGCACTTCTCGAGGACGAAGAACGGGTGGACGGGGTAGAATGCTGCGGCGCCGTACGCTGCGGGGCGGTTACCGAGGAGCCACCGCAGCTGCGCCTGGAGCATCGCAGGGGGAGAACCGGTGAAGAGCTCGGAGGTCGCACGCGGAGCGTAGACAAGGCGCTCCAGGGCGGGGAGGTCGTTGAGCGTTGCAGGGCGGAGGGAGAACGAGGAGAGGAGTGTTAGGCCTGCGGAGCCAAGCAGAGAGGTGTGCGTAACCAGCCCACAGCCGATATCGATAGCGTATTCGTATCCGTGGTGTCGATCTGCGCGCGCCTGTTAGATACACGACGGCGGGAAATGAAAGCAGAGTGAAGACGCACAGTAACCGGGAATGCCGGATGTGATCATGAATGCGCAATTGGTAGACTGCACGCGGGCATTGACCATGTCGAAGAGGGCCTTCATGATGTTCTCGTCGTTTCTCTGTCGGTACGCTGCTTTGCAGGCGACTATCTGCGCCTTCCCCACAGCCACGCGCGCTGCGTCACCGTCGAAGGCAAACTCCGCCGGAAGAAAGTACACGAGCGCGACGACTCGCTCTTGCGCCGACGCAGCTGCCGCGCGCACAGATTCCGCGTATGACTCGGTGCTTGTAGCCGTGATTTCAGTGGGAGTGGTATCGACACAAAGAGCCCAGTTTGTGCTACAGTCCTGTCAGCACAACCAGGGACGATTGGGAAGCGTACGCACGAGCTGCCAGCGTAGAACGCTTCGTCCGTATATGGCTCAAAATACCGCACACCAAAGTCTGACTCCTGCCCTTCCTCTTGTCCCGCTGCGAGGCACGCCAGGAGAACGCATCCTTCCTTGTCTTCTGGCGTCGACCAGCGCAAAACTAAGCCTCCGTCCCCCAGAGTACGTCGATATGCTGGATCCCCAGGATTCGGTGAAGACGTGGCGATTGACATGGATATATCCACATACCGCCTTTTATAGACCAATTTACGGATTCAGGGAGCTAAAGAGCGCCTTCTGCGCAGGCCGCACAGTCCAAGCGCAGCGAGGCATGAATGCGGCGTGCTTTCTCCGGGTACTTTTTTGAGCAAGAGGTGATTTCGGAAACGTGACATCCCCCATCTTGCTTTCCACCTCCACCAGGCTCGCACTGACTCTGGACAATACAGCAGCTGGGGATTCACAGTTTCAAACTTGCGAATCTCGGGAATTCCTAATTAAGTTGTCCGTTCATGGCCGGTATGCCGCGGCCAGTGGCTGCGGGACTGCGATCTGTCGTCGTCTAAGCATTTACACCGCTAGCTGGTTCAAGCATTCGATATTCCATACTCCAATGGACCACTAAACTCTGTCCCTAAATTTTTCGAGCACACGGCGGGCTGGCTCTCTTTCCGAACTTCCATGGCGAACCTGTTGCGCGCCAACCAACTCCACTTGAATCCTTCCTGGTTAACTATCAACTATGCTATTTTATTGTCCGACGATCGTAGATGCCATGCTGTGCCGAATTATGGATCCAAGTCCTCTCCGACGACTAATCAAGGCAACAAGTTAGAAAGACAATGCAGCAAAAGAAAAAGAGGAGATACGTACGTCATCTCTTGTTGACGGGGCTCCTCCGTTATCTGCGACTGAACGGCCTCTATTTGCCGTAGACGTGTGCCGAGCGACAAACGCCAATTCCAATAGCAAGCAGATATCTACGCCGGATGGATTCGCCCTTTCTGAACGCAATAGGGACCATGTCGGATACCGACGTAGAGCCAGGACCGCCGGTGAGGTTATTCACAATAGAATGAACTGGGGTTCGCTGGCCTGGCCGTACGTTTTATTATTCAGAACCAGTGATACTCTTACTCAGTATATGTTCAGATGGAGCGCGAGCTCGTGCAATCATCTTCTTGGTAATCGACCGGCGCCGACGCCAGAGAACTGAGAATCACTCGTTATAATGTATATTGGTCAGAATTCAACCGTCGTTATGCAGCTAAAAAGATTTAGGCAACAAAGTGAGCGCCAAGCAAATCACCAGTTATAATTTAGAGAGTTCATCTTATTTACCAATGGTTTGCCTTGTGGCCGAGTTGCCGTTCCGATTTAGGGAAGCCCCGTATTTAGCAGCTTTGTGCGGCGATAGTCCATTGGCGCTTACCATCATGTCCCACGGGAACACCCCCAAACCTATCCAGATCCAGCATGCGATACACCCCGGTAACGCGGCGCACTTCAAAGCGCTTGCGGCTTCATCCAAGGACATACGCACCGCGCGGAGTGGCGTGCACACAATTTGCACTACTTGTCTGAAGTCTGAAGGACCGGGGCTTGATCTTCGCCGCTGTGGCAAGGTGCGTGCACCGCGCATGTAGTACTTCGGCCCTGGCTCATGACTTCCTAGTGTAAAGGTGCTTGGTATTGTTCCAGGGAGGTACGTATCTGCGGGCGATTGGATCGAGCAGACCAGTTCTCATGAGAATTCGGATATGATTAGTGCCAGAAGCAAGACTGGTATGTAACAACCTACCGCATCGAAATTCCTTCCAATTGTAAATGTTCGGATAGGCCAAAGCACAAAAAATCCTGCACCTTAGTCGATGGGTCCGGAATGATGAAGCTCGTGGAGACCCTCTTCTCGATCCCCCTTGTCAATCTTTACCTCCAGGCGTGTTTGATCCTCGACTTCGACCTCCTTCGCCGCCCCCATCTCGACAGACCTTTTATGGCGCGGGTGGACATTGCGATCGAGCCAGCGAACGCAGTCGACTTCTGCAACATCTTCCTCGGCCAAGACACGCCCGGCGAACAGATTATGGGAATGGTGCAAGTGAACGGATTTACGCCCGCAACACCCGTATTAATGGCGGATCTCACGTCGACGCGTCAAGACATCTGGCGCGAAGCCAGGGAGTCCGCTAATAAGGAGGGAAGGCGTTCGGAATCTGTCGGACTTGTGGAGATAGCGAACGCCGGGGACAGCGAGATGACGATCACGTTCCCTGTGTATATTCAGCGGGGGGCGATCCAAATGGTGGAGCAATCTGCACCTTTCGAGCAGATTTCCGCGATCACAGGGAAGCAAGCATCCCGACCGTTTAGTGTCGAAACATGCATGGAGTTTGTCGTTCCTTCATTTCGTCGTTCAACGCTGATTTTGACAGGTTCATCAACATGCACATCCGAGCTGACAAGAAAAACCAGCTCCTGTTGCGTACCGAGATGCGGCCCTCCGATATTCAGACAATCCGCGACGCGGCTGTCAATTCGGATAATCTCCCCGCGCGAATATTAAAGGAAAAACTGGCCAGGGAGCAGATATTCAAATCATTGGTAGCGGGGCGGTTCCACTAAGCTTTGGCCACTAGGTCGGGCGCGACGACTGGAATAGTGAATTTGTATACCATATGCTGTTCTGAACTAGCCGGACCGTCGTTGTCAACTTGCGGGGCCTGGTGGCCGGGGCTCGGGAGGTCAGAGAAACCTGCCCAATTGCTCTGGTGGCAGTTCTATGTAGGTTCATCTGGCTCGCATTGATTGATACTCCGAACGGTAATGCTATCTCCTCTGACCATAGACTCAATATTATACTCCGTTCAAGGACTTTTGCGGTAAAAAAATTGGATTTTCCGACAAAGCTACATATTCAGGCAAAAGCCCTATAGAAAGAACGGTGCCACCGAATCTTTAATGACCGCGCCCATTTTAGTAGCCGTGCATGACCGCCGGGAAGCTCGGGTCATCTGCAAGTCCCGCCCAAGGGAAAAAGTTGCAAACGAGAGGCGGAAGATAGGTTAATTCGATGTGAAGACCCGTGTCGATGATATGTTGGAGGTCTGGGAGAATATCGAACTGCATTTCCCGATTGAACTTGATTACCAGGCGCTTGAACGCGCCGAGCGCTGGAGCCGTCATCCCCGATTGGATAAAATGCAGGAGCGCCTCATCGGAAAAGGCGCGGCACCCGTGGATTCCGAGCTCCTGTAGATTGGAGAACCACGGGGCAGGCAAACTGGGAGCTGGGATGAGAGCTGCCAAAACATCGTCATCGAGAATGCTCGAGCGATATCCAGACGTTTCCTCAATGCGGAGCGTGCGGATTGTGGGAGATAGACCACGAAGGAAGTCAATTAGGGATGACTTGGAAAATGAGATGAGGCTTATGGTGAGCCTTTCGAGGCATGGGGCAGTGGCGAAGAAGCAGGGGTTATACGAAATGTCGTCGTCGTCACTTGAATGTCCGTATAGTTTCAAATGTCGCAGTGCAGGGAAAGAAAGCCGTGGGAGAAGCTCGCGCACAGTATCAGCGAGGTCTCCGACAACCTCAAGATCCAATGCATGAAGGAATGCACCTTCGATTATGTGTTTCATCCCGCTGCCGGTGTCGGGGAGGTCATTCACTTTCAGCTGGCAAGTCTGCAAGGCTGGGCACCGGGAGAGAAGCTGGAGAGCTACCTCGCTATTGATGAAAGGTTCTCCGAGTTTCCCCCATCCTGCCTTGATTGAGAGGTCGACAAGATTATCTCAACGAAGTGGTAATTCCAGTGGACTGAAAGCGATTCCTGAAAGAGAAATGGAGGAGATGGCTAAGCCACGGAGGAGAGGGAACGAATCGGACTGACTAGCATGTTCCTGCCCGTCAAATATCTCGTTTATGGCGAACGACTTGAGTGCTGGCACATCGGCCTCGGTGAGGTGCGACAAGGTAGCTAAAACAGACTGAGGG
The DNA here is from genome assembly GCA_029204335.1 of Mycena vulgaris. Taxonomy (NCBI): domain Eukaryota; kingdom Fungi; phylum Basidiomycota; class Agaricomycetes; order Agaricales; family Mycenaceae; genus Mycena; species Mycena vulgaris. The sequence goes on from JARGYA010000832.1 coordinate 8,402, forward strand.
GCCGTGAGTTCGATTCGCTCCTAACGCGACGAGAGGGGAAGAAGGGCCTGGAGGAGAAGAACTTGTGTGGCTGTGGAGGGTGCAACTGCATAGTATGGACCTTGGAGCGAAATCGACAAGGCACACTCGCCGGATCGAGCTAGCCAGGTCTTGGTGGTCGCAAGGCGCTGCGACAACTTCTCCTCGTATAGAACAAGACTCATGTCGTTCTGGTAAGGTGATAACGTGATGTGTATCGTGGACCAAAGACGGGGAGTGGAGAGGGATATGGTCCGCCAAGCGCTGCATATGCGCCCCAGGAGGACCCTCCATGGCACTCATAACACAGTTATGGTGGGTCGGGATGCAGGCGAGGAAGATTTCTTGGATGATATCGAGCGGAAGTCGCCGAGCGGGAGAAATGAGAGCCATGTGGCCCTCAATGTACACGGCTATCCCATCAGCCATCGGAATTTGATAGGAATTGATGGCCATTGAAATCCAATGGATTTTTGCTTGAATTTATGAGGGACAATCACTGGGTACCGTCAAATCTGCAAATTGGCGGAATCCAATGGGTTCATGGTCGCATTCCGATGATCCATCTCCCGGCGTTAAAATTCCCTTTGAAAATCCAATGGCGGCTACACGTGACTCCTTAGCGCGCATCATTATTGCTGTGCAGTGTGACCGCCGTGAGTCGGCGCGCTTTGACGCGACATCTTCGCGCCTGAAGTGCCCAAGCGCAGATGCGCCCCATCATTCTCCTCCTCATTCTTCTTTCCCTCGGGCCTTTTTTTTTCTTTGATCCTACTGCTTGGCAGGCGCGTGCATCCCAAATGTCGTCGCAATTGGTCAACGCACAGTGTGCGTCTGAGTCCCTTCCAGTTGGATCAAGGTTCTAACTATCAAAGCAGTGTTCACGAAAAGTCGGTCCAACCAGTATTTATGTCTTATTTGCCCGAATAGCAAGTACCTCGCACTGTCCAGGGCGGTGATCCATGAAGACCTCCAGGCCCATGTAGACCGTGTCCGAAGTATGGACCGAGCACCGGTCGCGATGTCAAGTCCATTGCATACTAGCTTGGATTTGGACTCCGAATCCGAATCTGGTTCTTCGACCCCATCTGGATCACCTTCTCCTCGTCGTGATCCCCTGGAAGACTCCTTTGATCTCTTTGGCGGTAGACCCTCTGTGCATGGCCCGGCCCTGCCTTCGGACAATCCCTATCAAATATATGATGATTTTGCGGGAGAAATTGCACTCAACAGACCCTCTCCCGATGACGACTCTTCCACGTCGAGCGATGATGAAGAGTCCTACAATAATTTCCCAGATCCACCAAGTGACGGAACTATCCCCGTGGAGCAGCCAGAATCCGACGGATTGTTGGACCATTACGATGGGCAATTTGCCGAAGAGCAGCGACGTGTGTTTGCCAATTTTTAACTAAACTGTTCTGATGGAGATGTGCACGTAGTTCTTGCCCCGCATAACTCATTGGTAGCTGCAGAGGACGGAGATTGGTGGTGCTGGCGCAGTAAACAGGTATGTATGTCTTTTCATTGTTCCGTCTCAGTTCAATTATTGGTGACATCCAGGAATGTCTTCTCGATATCATGTCCGGATTTCCGCGAGCCTGTTTTTCCGAGAAGGAACTCAACGCAACTCGATGGTATGCCAAAAAAAATGGTGTATCTGGCCAACCGACTATAAAACAAGTCAAGAATCATCGCGAGGATATCCTGAATGTGGCGGGGCTCGATACTAAACTAGTCGACGGTAAGCTAGGCAACTGTTTTGCTGTCAACGACTGGTTTAAGATTCTCAAGCATGTGAGAACACCGTGACACACTTATATATGTTCTAACGGCTGAATAGGAGTTTGCCAACCCGCTGGTTCGTCCAAAGCTTCAGCTGTATCCAGAAGACAGCGGCGAAAGGCTTGAAGAAGCGCGGCAGGCTGCCAAATGGAAGCACGAGGTCGACGGAAATATTTCAGGCCCGATGGCTCGAGGTAACGGTGGAAAGGACTATTACGTTGAAGAAGTATGCTTTGCCCGATTGGGTAGCAAGGGAGTTGGCCCAGTCATGCCAATGCGGTGGTTTACACGCGACGGCGAATTGTGGTCCATTGCCCATCCGTTACACCTCACTCCGTCAGGATCGGCATTTGTAATTGATGCCAGAGCCAGCGCCTGCATCGAAATTCCTCTCGAGAACTATTTTCTCAACGTTCGAGATCTCGAGGAATCGGACTGTCAAGTGCGCTACAATATTCCGCCACCATCTGAAATTGCAGGTAGGTTTTTCAGTATCCACTTTGTGCGTGGTGTTGCTGACATTTTTATAGGAATCTCTCGTGGTTCTATGCTTCCCTTGGAGGCTTGGAACCAGCCAACTGTGAATCCATGGCGGATCAAGGCGGCGGGACGACGCGTGTTCTCGGTCCCCCTTTGGACGTACTGTGACGATACCTCCGGAAACGTGTCGAAGAAATGGAATAAACATAACTCCATCCTGTTTACTCTTGCAGGTTTGCCGCGCGCCTTAACTCAGATGTTATACAACATACATTTCATCGCGACATCAAATCTTGCACAGCCACTGGAGATGATAGAGGCCGTTACTGCTATGCTACAGTAATTTTTTTCCTTGCTGAAGAGTGAGACTGATTTATCTGAATTTATCTGTACAGGGAGGCACGAAAAGATGGAATCGAAGTCTGGGACTGTGTATACAATGAATGGGTTTTAATCATCCCATGGTTCTTGGCCTTCCAGGGCGATAACCCCATGTCAAGTGAATTCGCGTCCCATATTGGAATGAAAGGGAAGTATTTCTGCCGTGTCTGTAAAGCGAAATCGGACAAAAATAACCGTGCGCCGGGTCATGCTGGCGAGATCGACCGATTAAAGGAATTCATGACGGTGAGCGTGCTTATGTGTTTCTTACTTCTGATACTCAATAATTTTACAGGTGGGAGCACCCCGAACCACGGAGGAAACCATCACGGACCTCACCGCTCAGCTGAACCGTGCCATCGATGGAGCCCCCAGCGCCGTGGACGACATGGCAACCGAAAGCGGCTCGAAAGACAAATATTTCCAACATTTTCTCGACAAACTCCAAGCCGCAGCTTCCAAACTCCGGGAGGAGCACAAGGAACGTGGTCCTGGTCCGTCCGATGACGGTGTCTCGAAGGCAGAAGAGATAAAAAACATGCTTCACCAGCTCCGAGCTGAAATGCCCGATAATATATTTAACCCGATTCTTTCTATCCTCGGCACGTTCTTTTTCGTTGTCTGCTGCAGTGCCAGACTGAGAGAAAAAATAGACTTCGACGCAAATAGTGACACCCCGGTCGAGATTCTTCATGTTGTCCTTCTCGGTGTTGTTAAGTACTGGTGGCGAGATGCAGTCTCAAGGCAAAATTCGAAGGGCAAGGAAGAGCTCAAGGCCCGTTTATCCAGCGTCGATGTATCCGGCTTAAACACTCCCCCGATACGTGGCCACACCTATATGCAGTATGCTGGATCTCTTGTCGGTCGTGATTTTCGGGTTATTCTTCAAGTTGCGCTGGTAGTGTTGCATGGCCTCATCCCACAGTCCCACTACGATGGATGGGTTGCGCTGTGCGAGCTTGCTCCGCTGTTGTTTCAGCCTGCTATTGAGCACCTCCCTACCTATCTTGTGCGCTGTTCTTCTATTTTGGTGTATGAATTACTGAACACTTTATGCAGGGAAAATTGGAGGATGCAGTCTTCGACTTTCTCACGGCGACTGCCCTTTGGAATACCCAGTGGTTCAACAAACCGAAATTCCATCTGTTCGTCCATCTCGTGGGGCACGTCCGTCGATTCGGGCCCCTGATTCTCTATGCAACGGAGAGCTTCGAGTCATATAATCTGGTCATCCGACTTCGGAGCATCCATTCGAGCAAGCATGCCCCTAGTCTCGACATTGCAACTGCTTTCAGCCACTTACACGCAATTCGAGACCTTGTTAGTGGTGGCTACGTTCTCGCAGATGAGGATGGCAACAAGATTGCACCGCGCCAAGCAGGTGCAGAGGTGCTCGCACTTTTGAACGATCAGCAGTTCACAGAATTCATGTCAATGGATGGCCTGCAAGATAAACCGAAAGCTGGTGAGCTGTCGACTTTGCGCAGTTTATTCTAGCAAAAGTTCACCGAGCGCCAGGACCGCACATGCCAACAGTGGGCAGTAAACCGTGTCCCTGGAGCAACACAAAAGCCGGAAGGCTCGGTATCTCGAGCCTGCTTCGACAGGGAGACAAGGTACAATTGTGTCGAAGCCTGGTTCTTCTCAATGGGGACATGGCCCTAATATCGAAGTACGTGATTTATCGTAAAGACGCGACATGTCATGTTGGGCGCGTCGACGAAATCTTGGTTGAGGTTGAGACTGACACCGTACTTGGGGTACTGGTATCTCGTTGCCGCATTGGTGCAGATGTGATGCCATACAGACTTCCGTCGTGCACCATCCAGCCCGACAAGCATCTTCTCATTGCATTTACGGTCGGTTCTCAGCAGTTGAGTCCATGGTATCAATGTTAACTGACTATGATCGTCTAGGAGCTTATTTGTGCTGTTAATGTTAACCACAACTGTGCTGCACATCACTGCAAGACAACCCTCACTCGTCGGATTGTTCAGGAGCGTCAGCGAACCGATTACTTCGAAAAAGAAGTTACCCATTCAGTCGAGCCGAATGACTGTGTCCTGAACCTGGCGCAGCTCCGCAGCGCTACAGATGTGCAGAAATTCCGGAGCGGCGCACGGTTCCCAGGTCTCTCGCTCGCGGAAGCCATCGAAAGATCGATTCAAAACAAGGAACAACTTGAACGGGACACCAAAGAAGCCGAGGAAGCCAAAGAAGCCGAGCGGCAGGAAAAGGCGGAAAAGGCGCAGGCCAAGCGAGTAAAAACAGCAGAGGCGCCACGAGAACGAACTAAAACGAACGGTGGAAAAAAAACTGGGACCCAGGCTGTGAAAAGTGCGGGCGGTGGTGGAGGCAAGCGCAAACGAGTGGAGGTTGATAGAGACTTTGCTGAGGGGGGTGAAGACTTGCAGTATCACCCCCGTCCTTCAAAATCGCGAGCAGTAGTCGAGAATTAAGTAGATGTGTATAAAATTGACTGCGTGTACGAGCACAGCATTGCGCAACGGAACGACATCATCAGACATTGATCCCCTTCCTCTCCTCCACATCCGATCTCAACCCATTTTCTTCGTAGTATTGACGCCACTCCTCCTCTTCAACAGGCTGTGAAACGTCATCAAAGGCCACAGTGGTCTCGTCAGGATCAAAATCAGATGATTGCCAGCTGCGATGATCTGGCAAATGCTCGACGATTTGGTCAACACGACATTCCACTCGATATGTTCGAAGACCCAAGTCTCCGAAGCGGGACTGGTATTCTCGGACATTGGCCAGAGCGCGTTCGCATTTGAGTTGCAAGTCGTGGATGAGATGCTCGGTGGCCACCTGATTCGCCTTGTTCTCGTCCCGGAGTCGAGCAATCTCTTGCTCGAGCTGGGAGATCCGAAGGGAATTGTTTACACCCTCCGCTGTAGGGACTCGTCGGCTGGATCCTCGGCTTTCAACTGGCTCCTCGACACGCACTCGTTTGGCCGGAGGAAGTCCCGCGTCAGGCCGAGTTTCGGTGGATGCTGGGGGTGGTGTCAATACATATTCAGAGACCAGTGAGTCAAACTATACAGTGCAGTGACACATTCTCTTTTTCAATTTTGACAATCCCTGGCTTGGTTTCTGTAAACACGATACCGGCATCGAAATCCTGGTTTTCAGAGAGAGCTGCTCTGTTCTGCGACAACTCTTGAAGCTCAAATTGAGTCTGATCCCCAGCCGCGGCACCCAGATAATGTCTGAAGGCATTCTTGTCCGGGACTTGAGAATTCAAATAGCCGAAGTCAGGATTGACCGCACTGCGAGACAGGTAAGTTTTTTTTTCAAAGGCTCACACTACTGTCGTTTGCTTAATTCTGTGAAAACGCGAAAAAGTTTCGCGGCGTCACGTGATCGTCGGCAGCCGATGCCGAAGTTCGAAAATGTTCAAATCTCTCTTATTTCCAAGGTATCGGGGGCGAAGAAAATTCTACCAGCTTTTTAATGCTATAAACTCCTGTCAAAATCCCTTTCCCAGTACTCCAGGTGCACGGCACTATCCGGCATTGTCTGCCGACGATCACGTGAGGCCGCGAAACTTTTTCGCGTTTTCACGGAATTAAGCAAACAACAGTAATATTTAGCTCACTACGATGACCTAGCGATAGCCAGGTGTTTCGTTTTTCTTTCGTGGCGATTGGTGTGCATTGTGGCGCCGAATTGGAAGAGCACAGTTTGTTTGTATGTCTTTTGCTTTCCTACTTTTTTCACGCCACGTCGTCTACCAGAATGTCAGGGAGCAGCAGCCCAGATTCATCTGGCCCCCAGCGCACTTATCGCTCGCCACGGCGGCACTCTCCCTACAGCCATAGCGATCGGCATTCACGAAATGGCGAAAATGTGGATCCTAGACATCCCAGTCAGCCAGAGGATTTCCATTCCCGATATCTCCCATACAGCGGCAGCTCCAGCACAGGCTATGACCGCACCCCATTATCTGCAGCCTCCAACTACGACACGCCGAGGAGATTGCCAGCATTAACTACCATTGTGAATATTGACGAGCTCAGCACCGAGTACGGCCTCGATAATGCACAACGCAAGGCCGCCCACGGCTTTTCCAGGGTACACCCTCATCCCTTGAATACTGTGTACCTACTGATTCGTGTCTTCAGCTCGGCAGCAACGATCGCGCAGTGACATTGTTCCTGCGGCTTCTCCAGACCGAAAAACAAAACAACCTGGTCCTACAAGAAATACAGGGCTTGAAGGTCCACGTTGACGCCATCGGCGCTTTCTGCACGCAAAACTGGAAGCCATCTAAAGAGCAGATAGTAAGTTTCTACATTCTCTCGGGTGGGAACGCTATTAACTGTCATCTAGAAACTGATCAAGTCCCTTATGAAACACTACATTATTCGGCCCATCACGTCGTACGGAAACTTGGTCGCCATAGTGGAGGTACATCATCCATATTGCTTGACACATATACAAGTCTGAAAGTATTGTAGACTTACATTCATGACCACGCCAAGCGGCTCCATCTCGAGCTATACAAGCAGGATCCAACGGTCAAATCTGTCGTGCGCGAGCTCCTTACAACGGAAAACAACGCCGTCAGAAGTGCCTTGCGCAAACTGGTACGTCGTCCATCATTTTATATCAAGCATCCAGGCGTTAATTCGGCGGCCCTAGGTCTTTGCATCTGTCAAGGATAAGACACCCTTGAAGACCTTCAGTATGAAAATTATCAACATGTACCATTTGCCGACAATCCCGACAACACCCTCCAAGGACATTATGTCGTGCCTAGCCCTCATGGTGAGTGACGCAGACACTCCTGAAGGCCCTCGCTGATAGCATTTGGACAGCGCGACATCGCCCGGCCATTGATCGTTAAGGACACTGTCCGTGGTGGGGATACAGGCTTCTGGATCAAACTTGAACGGGAGCTCGACACGCTCTTTGAGAGGAACGGCAATGAGCGGGAGGCTCCCAAGTGGCAAGAGTGAGTACAGTACTCCTGTGAACTACGACATGACTGACCATGACCAGATGGGAGCAGGAAATCATTGATGCAGATGATAGTAGGTATCGTCGCAACGGTGCCGAGAGCAGTGCTCGGACACGCGAGGAGATCAACGCAGCGATACTTCCGGCACCTGTGGATGCTAGTGGCTCTGGCCCCGTTGCCCCCACCAGTGGCGAGGAGGAGAACGACGAGGACACACCCGAGGAGCGGGACGTACGTGTGTGCCAATTGGGTAATCTCGCAGCCTTGAGCGTCGGCCCCGTTGTTCGAGTTTAGGACATTATAATACTACCATATCATTTAGAACGAGCCATTCCCTTGAGTCCTTACTTCCGTAACTCATAGATAGCGACAATACACTGCAATTGATTATTTATTTGCCAATTTTTATTATTATTCCATATGCCAAAATATCCTATACCACAGGCCCGCAAGGCTAGCTAGTAGCCATCGAATTGCTCGAGTCCTGACCATTGAAATCCAATGGGCTGCATATTTGACGGAATCCAATGAAAACCCATTGGATTCCGACGGCCATCAAACCCGTCAAAATTTGATAACACCCGGGATAGCCGTGTACGTCCCAAGCCTGCTGCGCTCTTTCTTCAGCTTGTCAAGGGCCTCCTGCATATGTGCGATTTCATCGGCGAGACACTTCAATCGAAGCCCCGGCTCGACAATTAGAGCCTTGATTTCTGCGATCTCCGCGTCCTGGGGACAGTAATTGGTCCCAAGTTTTGAGGTGAATGGAGACGACATGGGCGCTCCGTGGAAGCAGTGCGCGGGCTGTGCTGACACGATAACGTGACTCTGGCACAATAACGTGACCCGCAGCCACCGCGACCTTCCGAGCGCGATTTAAGTCGAACCATACACCGACCCTCGCACCACATGATACTAGTGGGATAAATCCCTGGAATCTTTACAATCTCTCAATAGTGCCATTCAAAGTTTCCCTTTTTGGCTCCTATTTGCGCTCCTGGTTCGTTTCCTGTCAGGAGAACAACCAGGAGACACAGAAAGGGATCAAGTAGAGAAGACTTTGCAGCCAGGAAATACAGGTGTCCCTTTTTGCAAAGTTGTCCCTACTTGGTCCCTTTTTGTGTTTTCTGCTCGGTTTCCTACTCAACCCCAATCGATCTCCGCTTCGGCAGACCCTTCCCTCGAGCCCTTTCCCCGAGAGTTCCTATTCCCTCACCACACGGCACACTTCATGGATTGTGCACCCTAACTTTTTGACCTACCGCTCCGTATTCTCTTCAGACTTGAGTTAGAACATTAATGTATGCCGAGCTATGCCGAGACCCAGTCCGAGTCCGATAACGCGATACCCCGCGACCCCGCAATTTAGCCTCCCACGGGGTAGTAGGGAGCACATTGCGTCTACAACTCTATGTTCGTTTGGACCGAAGGCAGCCGCCGCTGCGTTGTGAGGACGCGGAGCAGTGGCGGCGCGTGAGCCGCCTGCTGTGAATGAGCTAAGTTTGAACTCGTCGAGAGGTCGCCGACACATGCCGAAGTGTCGCTTCAAGTAGGAATACTCTCCTACTTGCTTCCTGGTTCAAAAATCCCAGCCCTAGGTTTCAAACATGCTTCTTTCTAGCTCCTGGTTGAGTTCCTACTTCGTCCCTTTTTACCCATTTTACTGCCAAAAGTAAAAAAAAAAAAGGAAGCAATCAGGAGCGCAAACAGGAAGTCAAATAGAGCCAATTTTGAACAGCACTAATTATCCCGGTGCCAAGTCCTGCCCATTCCTGTTGACTTCGCCAGGCTGAAAGAGAAACGTTGCATAGCTTTATTCACATCTGCCGCGGTCATCGAATCCAGTAATTTTTTTCTGGAATAGGTGCGACATTGATACTATTCGCCGTCATTCACTTCGGAGACAAAAAAACGACTCAAGTTGGCCAGATCCCGACCGAATTCAAGTTAAACTCCTGATTAAAAGTATCTCTCCGGCTGTTTCAACACATGAGACATCAGCAGAAAAAGCCCTGGTCGAACTGGCAGTCAGCGCAAGTGCATGGAGCACTTGAACCAGCTATGGAGATGTCAGTGTACAGAGGAAGAGCGACAAAAATGATACACACGGCAGTACCCAGTGAAGACAATGCAGTTCAACCCCACGCGCAGCTCGTACGACTCCGACACGGGGTTTTGGTAGGTCATCGGGAGGGGACCGGCGACGGGGTTGTCGTTGTAGTCGAAGTGGAGGTTGAGTGTTAAGTCTGACGGTTGATGTGGAGATTGTATACTGTCTGTGCAAAAACGCGATTCCGGTGATTTTCTTCCGCAATATCCACCGGGGCATGCGCTCATACCATGCCTTACCCTTCGCCTGAACTTTCGTCCTCTGTAGCTCGCTCACACAGAAGAAAATGGCACAAGAGGAACCAGCGTAGAATATACATACAGATAATTTGCAGCCCCAACTCGAAGGAGTCTGACCGGTCAATTTACGAGACATAAGAGGATCTGCGGTTCGTGTAACGTAGAGAAGCACACTGCCCAAATTCAGCGGCGAGTTTCAAAAGAAAAGACGTGCATACCGCTCAGAGTTTCGATCTGCGCCGGGAGATGACACCTTCAGCGATGATCCTCGCTCTCGTGGCCATAAATTCCGCCGTATCGTGGTCCTCAAGAGGAATACTCAGCGGTCCCTTGAGCTCCACGAGATGTCTAGACGCCCTATTCAAAAAGCGCCAGTCCCTTCCCAGCAGCGCCCGAAATCGAGCGTAGCGCCCCTCCTCGATCACTGTGTCGGAAACATACCGGAACGCGATGGGAGGTACATCACGCGAGAGGGGGAGGTGCGTACGAATATCCGCGTGCAGATGCGAGAGACTGCGAGGGACGTAGCTCTGTGCGCCCGCGCGCACGACACCGGTGATTCCATGCACAGGGTGCAGGAGAATGAGGTTCGCGACGACGTCAACGGGGATCTCGTCCACGATGTTGGAGCCCGAAGTATGCTGGAGAGGGACGTAGACGACGCCCGAGTCTGGGGCCTCCATGTATGTGCGTGTATACGTAGACATGGGACATGATCCGGGCGGCATAATATGGGAATGGGTGGTTCATGGCCGGCGCGATAATTATTGGGCAAACGATCAGGAGTGGAAGCTAGGGGTTCCGTGACAAGAGAAGACGCTCCGCGAGATAATTGACAAAGGAATACGGCCAGAGAAATTCGGGTGCGCTCCCTGGCGAGACGGAGCCTGTCTCCAAGATCTCCGCCAGTTGGCGCTCCGCGCCGCCATGTGAGAACCGAATCCCAAAGAGGAAGACGGGAGAATGGAATTGGACGCCGAAATAATCGGGAAGAGGATAGCGAGGAAATCAAGGATGGGATTCAATCTCAACTACTGACAAAGTTGATTGAACGAGGTATCCTAGAGATTCAAGCCTGTATTTATACAAAAAGGAATTTGAAATAAAGACGAAAAGGGCATGTGAGACACATGGATCGAAATGATAAACAAGAGGATTGGAACAATAAGGACAATAAGAATTTGGAACAAGAGGATAATAAGAGAATGAAGATCGAAGTGAGACTTGATGAGGAATGGAGAATAAATGAGTAGAATGGAGGATCGTGGGAGCGAGGGATTTCTCACACCGTCTCGTTAATTCACGGTTGACGGCCGTCTGTTTGCCGTCCCGTCCCGTCTCGGGGTCGGAAAATGGCAGATACGGCAGCGGGCCGTACCCGTCTCGGCCTCACAGATTGACGGCCGTCCCTTTAGCGGGACGGTGGGCAGCCCTACTCACCCTTCCCTCAGCGACTATGGACAGGATCATTCACTGATGGTACCTCCGCTTCTCCAATGCGCCTTCCTATAGCCCGCCCAGATTACGACGCCCATCACCTAAACGGACACGGAGTGTCTACATGGTCAGGGGTCTCGGACGGGAGGTCGAAAGCTCGGAATTAACCCCTATGTTTGTTCTGCTCCTGTCCATCAGCTTAGATCCCGCCCCCATGCAGATTATTTCCCTCGCATCCCTCGCCTCTGCATTCCTGCTCGTCTCCATGACATGCGCTGCGCCCGCATTGCCCTGCGAGCTCAACGCATCGTACTCAACGCTCGAGACTGGTGCGTCGATCCGACCGGCGAGCAGCGCCACGCCGGGTTACTGACCGTCGTGCATAATTCCAGGTGGACAAGGTTGCAAATACGTGCCGGAAGTCTGCCGAGGTCTTCCTGAGCAACTGCTTGCGGTGAGCCGCTAGGCCTCTCCACGCCATCTGCGGAGCTGACGCGGTGTGAATTTCAGCGATGCTTGCAAACGTTTGGGACTCAACTGAGCTAGGAAGGATGTGGATGGCGGATGCGGCGGGCTACAGATTTATTTTCACTGGGACGTTGGGCCGGACTTGGACGGGACACATGGCGGTAAACTGGGATCGTTGAGGGTTAAGATACAAGTCTTCATGAGTAACCGATGGGAAATATTAGGGACTCCGGGTGTGTTGCCATGGCTTTCCAAGCCCTGCTTTACAGTGCACTGGGAACGGGGGAATTTTAATCGCTGGCAGAGAAAGCAAAGGACATTCACCTCGTGGGCATGTCTCGGGATCAAGGAAAGAATTGGCCGAGGTTAACGGCGGAGCTTGTGGAAGCCCGTTAGGCCTGTCGCCTGGGCAGTTGCTATCGGCGAATTGCCCGTTCGAGAGAGTACATTTGCCGGGTCCGCGATCGGATGGGAACCGCCGCGATCTTAAAATCTTAGAAGTGCCATCGCGCGCTGATCGGATACCGACCTGGTACAACCGGAACACGGACATATGGAAACCAAAGGTAAATGTCCCTTCGCAAATTATATCCGGATCTTAATCCGCTCACAAGCTGGATCCAGTCAACTCTGACCCCATTATTTGTGGGACGCGTCCCTCTACAGGCAGAGCTTTGTTGTGAGACACCTGACACACTGATTTTTTTTTGCGAGGCTAATACTGGCAGAATAATTTCCGCATGCTCCGAACGGACCGCAGTAATGGCAAGCCACTAAGACCAGGGGGAAGCGGATGGAGGCCACAGATTATCGACTTGCGCTCAAAGGAGTTCCCGGCCGCGCTTGCGGCCTGTTTTACCCTCTCTGCGAACGCCAAGGCCGCACGGCCATGGTCCAAACGTGACCTGCCAGCTTCCATTTGTTCTGTAGACAGGGAAATTCTGCACCTCGGTTTAAAGCGGGGCCGGATCTAGGGCTCATTCACTTAGTCTCTTATAAACCGACGCTGCAGTATTCTCACTCGTACCTCGCGTGTTGTATTCCCATTGTTCATGGGCTTTCTACGCATCATCCCAAATGGAACCGGCCGTGAGCTACCTCCGCCTGTAATGTTACCTGTCTCGCCGTTGATAAGTCTTCACGTACCCTTTATCCCCCCGTCCTTGAATCCATACGCAGTTTACAGCGGTGCTATCTTGTGGATCATTTTGCGACCCACCTTACAACGTAACATAAATAAAATAAACATAAATAAAAGAGAATGTCCGGCTTCCACAAGGCTTCCATGGGATTCCATCATGTCAGTATTATGGCCAATTTGGTATAAATTCGGTACACGATGGGATTTCCCACAGCGCCGCTTCCATATATAATAGGTTACTTACTGGCGGCGTCCCCATTGCCCCGCATAAATTTTTATTCCTCTGGTTACAAAGTTGAAGCACAAGCATCCCTCATGAATTTCTCTCTCACCGCATTCGTCGTCTCAGCTCTCCTCCTGGTCGGCATGGGGCACGCCCTCCCGTGCGAGCTCAGCGCGCCGTACTCGACGCTGGAGACCAGTGCGTCACTCCCCACGGGCCACACATGGCGACAGTGCGACCTACTGACCGGGATGGATAATCTTCCAGATGGCCAAGGCTGCAAATACGTGCCGGAAGTCTGCCGTGGGCTCCCTGAGCAGCTCCTCGCTGTGAGTTGCCCGGTCCTGTAGAAGTGGTCTGTGATCTAACATGCGGACAATAGCGATGCCTGCAAACGTTCGGAAGTCAGCTGGACTAGATAATGTGTACGCGGCGGGGCCGTTATGTTCACTTACTCAGGGATAATTCATTCGTGCAAGGCAGTCCTGTATAGTGGTCGGTGGTCCGGAGTGAGACGAGTGGGATCATGTCGAGTCAACTCAAGTGCAGCGGCCAGCCCCGGCTTCATCCTTGCCCCCCCCCCCCGCCCCTTGTTTTTAAGACAATCTTTTTGACTCTGCCTGCTCGAAGTGTCCCACAAGCCATCGGTTCCAAGGGAATATTTTATTCAGACCGCTAGTGAAGACATTGGGGGCGAGAAAATTAAAGTTGGTTCGCCTTCAATGGATGTTTGGATGGAACTGAAGCGCGACTGGCCCACACAAGTAACAACGATAATGTAGAGACTAGAGACTTACACCCAATCAATGTGATGTGCTGCTTCGACTTGAGGTTTGGGATATTCATGTTGATGAAATGCCGTAAGCGGCGAACGCCCGGGCGGGTAGAAGCGGTGTTGTTCTACGGTGTTCCTGCCCCGGCATGTTTACGAACCTGTGTCTGATAGTGTCTGATGTGATTTTCGGTGGCTTCAGGATCCGAATCAGGACCAAATGCGGCCTGACAAAAAACGGGCATTACAGCTGCTTGCGGAACTTAACAAGTACATCTATCACTAGAGCGGTTCTGCGTAGAAGCCTCGAATTTTGCCGAAAAAGGCAATTCTCACGCTCCCACTTGATTCCGGGGTGCAAAGCCCTCCGGAATAAAAATACGAATCGAATGATCATACTTTCAAGTGAATCGGAAGGGAATTGAGCCCGTAACAGTGGTTCTCGTGAAAACATCAAAATTTGATGAAAAATCGGCTGCGCCCTAAGTTCCGTAAGCAGCTGTAATTCTAGGATCAGTCAGATTTGTACGGAAAGTCTGCCAAGCAAATATTGGTCCTCGTCAGATAATTAGCGCCCAATCGGGGCTCACACACTCATGCCTTCCCATCACCATGGTGTGAGAACCAGTCATAGATCACACTCGCGGTGTCGCCCGTGTCACCTTGCTTGAAAAGCGGTCCCACAAGCTGGAAATTCCCCCGGTTAACCCCGAAATCTGCCAAAGTACTGTACTATTTCGACCGAGTGTTCACCCCACTAGGTGAAGGCTCCGAGCCTTCTGCAACCTAGCTTTAGCTTGTTATTTATCATTGGGCCTTGAAACCTTCGCATATAAGTATTGTAGCAAATAGAAAAATTGGTATTCATAAAATATATTTAAGTACGACAATTAGGCTACGCCTGAGAGGGGCCTAGGGCAACGGCAGCGCCGGCATTAGTTTTAGAGGGGCCTGGGGCGACGGCAGGGACGGGCTTAGCCGTTCTTCCGTGCATCAGATTCAACGTCGCCGGAGGCCGGGCGCTTCATTCCACATTCTGCGCCTTCATTCAGCGGTAGAAATGTTGCATCGAAAAAATATGTACCAGTAGCGTCCGCACCTTCAAACACCGCACCCTATTGAAGTCCGCTGTCGCCGCCTTTGGGAACGGGCATAGTTGCCGCCGGGTTGGTCATTGTACCGCCGTTTGCGAGGGCCCCGAACATCCGGTGCAGGGGGGACATCCGGGGCCCACCCGTATGGGGCACAGGCGATTGGGGCACGGATTCGTCGACGTCGAGCGGGGCAGAGGCATCCGGCACCAATGCGCAGATGGGGGCAGGGTAGTTTAACCCCCTGTCTTAGTCTATCTCGACGTATGTGCGCGTAAAAGGAATCAGACGAACGCGAGGGAGATATAAAATGAGAACAAATATATGAATCATAGCATATAATATACGCGGGCTCAGCACAATGTCATATCATCAGAGGCAGGCTGGTGGAGCGTCAGGATGAATAGCGGCGAGAACGATCTACGTACTGAGTCTGGGGCAGGCAGAGTAGGCAGCGCAGCGCGCTTGACGAATTTCATCCTGGTGTAATCCTGCAGAGAGGGTGGTATGAGAGTCATGAATGACATGCAGAAGTACGCACCCATTTGTGGTCCGTCGACGAGAATGTACTTTCAGATAAGTGGAGGGAAACTTCGAGGACAACGGAGTGTCCGAGACTGTAAAGAAAGCACCGGGGGTCGTCGGCCCCGGCGAGGGGGTGAAACTTGCTGCCGTCAGGCGTGACGAGATACTCTGGATAACGGTAGTATCCACCGAGGTCGAAGATCATATCCGCGTTTTTTGTCCAGGCATGCACATCCGGTGACTAAAGGCATGAGAAAGAAGATATACGCAAGCGAAAGGCACATACCAGGTTGTTGTCGAAGTCAGCATTGGTATCATCGTGTGCAGCGTCAATGAGGGGCCAGAGCTGAGAGTGATAGAGGGAGCCGAACTCAATTCCAACCGAGCGCGACCCAATTGGGGAGGCGAACGGTGAACCAGACATGGTCCCAGGCGCGAACCTGACAGCAGAATATTAATGAGCACGGTGCAAAAGATTGAAGGAAAACATGCACAGGCGGAGTAGCAATCTCCCCGAAAACAACAGCGCGGAAAACGGCGTGAGGCCAGATCTCGGTAGGCGAGATGATGAATGTGTCATGGTTGATGTTTTGTTGACGAGAACGATAAAAGTGGACACCGAGAGACGCAGACACAAGAAAGCGTGTATCGTGACCTTGAAGAACAGCAGTGAGCACTAGTGAGTTGCGAGGGAGTCATTGCGGCGTCTGGGCACAACGGAGGAGGAATCACAGCAGGCGGTAGGCTTGGATCTACGAGTACGGGCGAGTACGAGCTGCCTCGGAGTTTCAAAATAAAGATCCGAACAAAACCCGAGCGCCGAGCCATCACTCTTTCATCACTACATCAATTGGCCCTCCAAGAAACCTGCGCAATAAATGCCTTGTGCACCTTCCAATCCATAGGAAATGGTACCAGAAAAACATCTGAGCTTCATGCTAAACACCTCAGAAACCCTGAGCCAAAAAACCGCTGTCTCAATCATCATCCAACACCAAGCCATCACTAATTTCAAACTCCGAGGCAGCTCGTTGAAACGGTGCACCTGCGTACGGCTGTGACCTAACTGACTGACTCGAGGGATGCTGTGAACACCACTCAAACAACCGACACACACACACCACACAACCAATACACAGTGCTAATGATTTGAGTTCAGGTCTACGCCGAAATATACGACTAAGATTGAATCCTCTCAGGAAATGTTGAAGAAACCGTTCGTAGGGAGTCTTATTAGGACATCCTCGGAACTACAGATAGTTTAGAACTACCTAAAGATAGGCCTCGGAGATACCAGGATATGGTTTTAAAGGGTGTAAATGAGTCCGAGGACACCAACTGTATGGGCTCGGCTCGACAATACTCACTGCACAACCGTCTGCAGTTCGAGGGGACAATGATCAGGCAACTGTATGCTCTGATAGGACAATACTCGATGCACAACCGTCTGCAAGCGAGGGGACAATGGCTAGGCAACTGTATGCGCTAGTAGGACAATAATCGCTGCACAACCGTCTGCAGTTCGAGGGGACAATGATCAGGCAACTGTATGCGCTGATAGGACAATACTTGGTGCACAACCGTCTGCAACCAAGGGGACAATGACTAGGCAACTGTATGCACTAGTAGGAGTGGCTTAGATGAACCTTAAAGCTTAGATGTGGCCAACAATCGAACTTTCTTGTTAATGAATCTACAACAACAGATGTGCTTATTACAACAAATCTCCGCGGACGATACAGAGTCACAAATGCCTTGGGAATAAGCTTTCGACGTCAGTCTAGGTGAACTGGGCTATAATGTGCTGCTTGAACATCGCGTTCTGGCTGGTCTTTTATACTAATTTGGCTACTATGTGACAGTCCGAGGATATGTGACAGGAACAGAGAAATTGAAAATGAAAAAGAGTAATTGGAAAATGAAAAAGAGTAATTTGAAACTGAGAGAGGAAAATGCGACGATGCCGCTCTATTTTGGGGAGGTCCGGCCGCAGACAACTGGTGCCTGGAACCTCTTTTGGTGTATATTTAGCGAGTCCTCGGACGGCCGTGCTTTGCCGTCTGCGCCCTCGCGCTTGCTCTGCCTCGGCATGGCGGTAAATAGCTCATGCTATGCCATTATCCTGGCCGACGGAGACAGTTCGGCTGTTGGTATCCACTCCGTGAAGTCGCTTTAGCTGTGTCAGAGCTGAAGTATTCACCCATTGCCTGTTTAGGACTTTCATTGTACTTGTTAGGGTCCTCGGACGCGACGCGCACATTGTCGAGTGGAAATTTTGTTTTCCTTGAGGTTCTCGGAAATAGCTTTATTCAGAGAAATTCTCAAGTGTCCGTGTCCACGAATAAAATTCCCTTTCTTGGAATCTGGCGGTGAATCTGCTTCTGTTCTGATCTGCTAAAAATATCTACACGGGGCCTTCGGCGCTAACTAAGTACCGTACTTAGGGAACACGTTGAATCAAGCAGCGTGCAGCGGGCACAGAAGTTCTTGCTGCGGACGGTCTGGGCGAGGAACGAATATGCCTGATCACACTAAGGAGATCAAGCACACGAATGAGCAGTAGAAGTAAATTTATTTTTACTATGTAGTACAAAACGTGGGGTGCTTAAAAAAAACTTCTTCTGCCGCGATTCAGCTGTTCTTATATATCTCTTTCTTGCACAGCCACCCACAGTCCGCAGCGACTGCGCCCGCAGTCTGCAGTCTGCATAACCACTGATCGGATCATTTCGGAATACCCTCCGACTTTTCCCGTATTTTACTCAAAAACATAATTTGGTGAGTGCCTGGTTTTTATGGCTAACACTTTTCAGGCATCATATCCGCGGCGAACGGGGTAATTAGGACTGTCCTCAGTCCATTAAGCAATAAAAACCAGGCAGTCATACTTTGGGAATACTGCTAAAGAAAACGACCATACATGAAACGGAAATTTGTAGTAATTACTCATTTTTTGACCTGAATGAATTGCGGAAGCGATGGGTTTCGCTGATCAGTAAAGATCTGGGAAACGGTCCGAAAAAGAGTTTTAGCCTGTGTGAGAAAATTGGGTGTAACGGCGTAGCGGTGTGGGACGTGAACCACTGTCCAGAGTCGTGTCTCCGTGTTGATCCACAACATCATGACCCAGCGGCCGTACCGATGCCTCCACCCTGCAATCTTCCAACTGTTGACCATCGCACCATAGCATTCTATGATCATTCCTTCCCCGAGTTTCATATAGGGAACGCTTGACATCTTGAATCCCAGTTGATCATTGGGAAGGATTACGGTGCGGATGATAACGGTTTCGTGTCCTGCTGTAGGCTGATTGTTGGGTGCTGGGAAGGTAGCAACAGGTGGTGGGGCTCCTGAATGCAGGCTGGCAAGTCTGCTACGTTTGTGGCGATACTGGATCATATTGTTGACGAAATTAATGGCGAAGCTTGGTTCGCTAGGATCTGGGAGGTGTGGGCGAAGAAACACATAGGGAATGGTGTTTGATAAGACCTCGCCGAGCGGGACCCGCTCATGCACTATGGCCATTGCGCTGGGGTCGAGAGTTTCGGTAGCAGCCAAGAGTACACTCCCATGGTATTCATGCAGGAAGAATTCGGATGACGGGCGAGCTGGTGTCATGGTAGGTGCCTCCTCCGTGGACACGGTGGCAAGCTCGTCATAGTATGGGGGTTCAATGAATATGGTGGGCCCGAATCGATGAATGCGACGAGTACGGCGAAGGCGGTGTTGTTCTTGAGGAGAGCGATACTCCTGTCGTTATGATCATAAAGTCATGAATAGAGATGTTTTTGAATTAGTAAGCGCTTGTCTGTCTTACCTCGTCGGAATCTCCAGTTTCGAAAGCGGGCTCGTTCCTAGCTGTTCTCTGCATGTACAAGGTCCTTGGGTCGGGTGGTTTGGGTGCAATAGATTGAGACATGGCGGAGTGATTGAAAAGAGAGATAATTTGGTAGCTTTTGGAGAGCGACAGGGTGAACGGGCAAGAAATCCCCACATTTCTTACTAATACTAGCTCCCCTTTCTTGTATTCGTCTTTTTGTAGTTTCTTAATGAATCTTCTTTCGAACTGCTGCTTGGATCGGAATCTGGCTTTTCGCAAGGTCTCCACTGCGCGCTTGATATCTCTGTCATGTTTGGATAATTGGTGTATGCGCAATGTCAAAAGCTCAGCAGTAGCCATTCCTGATCTGAATCCATTCACCATAAACGTAGCTTCCGCTAGATCAAAAGGAAGAACAGGATCTGCAGCGTGCAGTAGTTGAAAAGGGGAGAATCCCATGACTCGACTTACGGTCACGCGATCTGCTAACAACGCCACAGGCAACTTCTCTGGCACAACTCAATTTTTCCCCCACAGGACTTTACAATGGCTTCACGTATGGTATAATGTCCTTGTTCCACAACTCCATTTGCGTGCTTGTTATAGGGAGAAATATGCACATGAGGTACTCCCATATTCTTCATTAATCGTCCAAATCCTGCCTTTACCTCGGGTCCATTATCTGTAATAACCTTGCGTGGGCAACCGTACCTGCAGTAAATATACTCCCAGAAAAATGAAGCCATGTCATCCGCTGTTTTAGTCTTCAAAGCCTTCGCTTCACAGGTTCCAGACAAATCATCCCGAGCGGCCACAATCATGCGGAATCCTCGTACCTCTGGCATCATCATTATGTCCATGTACACTCTGAAATAATGCCACTGGAGTTGAGACAGTAACAGGAATTTCCAGTTTCTTGGTACTTCGAATTTGACACCGATGACATGACACAACATGATGCTGAATATCATTGTGTATCTTTGGCCAGAAGAACCGTTTCTTCAAATTCTCCCACATGGTTCGCACTCCGCGATGTCCCAAATCGTCATGCGCCTGAGTAAGGATTTTTAAACATCGCGTAGGTTCTACTATTACGACCAATGGCGGTCCTTTGGGGTTGCGGCGTAGAAACTTTCCTTCGTGAATCATATATCTCGTAGCCTGACTAATGAAGCGGCAGTGTTTTTGTGAGCTTTCAAAACGCGGTGCTTCAAGGGTCTTCAAGAATTGATGAATGTTCTTCAAGAGTAACTCCTGCCCACCCCGTGTCAAATTGCACGATGGTAATGTTCCCGCATAATATGGCAGGCCTTCTTCCTCTTCTGGGATGGTGGTTAGCAATGCAATCTCATTCAGCCAACTATCATCATCACTAATTACCTCCTCCCCATCAGTTACTCCGCGTCACGATAAAGCATCAGGTCTTTGAAATTTTGTAGCAGGAACATGAATGAGCGCAAAGTGGAACATTAGTATCCCCTGGATCCATCTGTTTACGGCAGCATCGGGCTGCAGATCAGGGTTATTCAGTGGTTCCTGAATATACTTCGCGTCAACTTCTACTTTCAAATTTTTGACCCCAATGATATATAGACGCCAATGCCTCAGTGCCCGGTATAGCCCGAACAATTCCAATTTGGGTTGAGAGTACCGAGACTCTCGTTCACTCATTGGAATTGATCCATATCGGGCTGGCCTTCGTCTTCCTTGCGCGTCTAATTGGGATAGGATCATTCCGGTAGCCTCTTGACAAGAATCTACAGACACAAATACCGGCTGATCCGATTCATAATCAATTGGATGCAATGTGGGTGCACTGGCTATCAGCTGTTTGATCCGGGCGAAGGCCCTCTCCCGACGCTCGTCCCATACAAAGTTTGTCTGTCGGCAGTATAATTCTGTGAGTGGCCTAATAATCAATGAATAATTCAGGATCCAAATTCGTATGGTTCCACACAGGCCAAGAAAGCGCCGAACCTCTTGCGGAGTAGTGAGCACGGGCCAGTCTAAAATTGCTGAGACTTTCTTGGTATCTGGTGTACGTACTTCAGGTGTACACAGCTGCCCCACTATTAAAACTTCTTTTCGACAACACTGCACCTTCGTAGCTGAAAAAGTAGCACCTGCGCATTTCACCCTGTGCATGATTCGATGTACATCCAGAGCATGCTCCCAAATGAATCTCCTAATGCCTGGTTGGGTGGCAAGTCGTTCTGGATCCCCTTGCTCATTTAAGTATGCCGACTTGGGTCCTTTAATAGGTAAATCATCAATAAAGATGTTCGCTATGTTGGGTATTTCATCATGCAAGATAAATACCATACACTTCTGAAACTCCGCAGGTGAATTCGTATATCCTGTAGGCATAGAGGTAAGTCGTAACAATCCTAGTGGAGTCACAAATGCAGTCATATCTCGGCTTTCCGGTTCCATTTTTCGCGCATCAAAGCCCCAGTACAAATCAAATACAGTATAGCACTGACGCCCAGCGAATCCTTCCACAAAATCATCCACAATCGGAAGCATCCCTGCATCACGGATTGATACCTTGTTTAATGGTTGAAGATCATGAACGATTCGCAGTTTTCCATTTTTCTTCAGCACACAAAACTAACGTGATCTGTACGAGGACTGACACATTTCATATACACCTGCCTGTATTTTTAATTTTAGGACTTCGATAACCTTTTGCAGGATACCCGGAGGTATGGGAATATTTTTGTACTCCCAGGGTACATGTGGTACAGTTGCAATCTTGTAAGGTGAAAAATATTCATCTTTGAAGGTACCACGCTCAACATCCTCAAACGCCAACGCTTCCTGATTTAATTCCATTACTCGTTCGAATACTCTTTCTTCTTCGTTGCTCAAAAACCCATCTCTATTCAACTCCAACGAAGCAAGCCGTTCTTTGGTCAGTCGAGGTGTGGGTAAAAACGGAGGCGGAACAGGATCCAGAGTGGGTAAGGTTATCAGTGGATCCTCAGGAATGTTGCGTTTCACCTCATACTCCGGTGAAAAAGTTGTGGATACCGGTCTTACCTTTTTGTCTACCCTTTTATACATCGTAAAGGCCTGGAAAGTTTTTCCTTCGGCATCGCACATGCCTACAGGGTAAAATATATATTCATCATCTTCCTCAAGCTCCGTCCAATCTTGTTCCATAAGTCGATTCCTTCCTGCGGAATACCCTCCTGAACATGTGCGACTCCATTCACCATCTTGTAGAAACGAGTAGCAAACAGGAGTCTCGCGTCGTTTTCGGAGTATTCTTAATTTTTGCACCAGTTTATCCAGAATCATCGTTAGAATTAACAGAGTTAATACAACAATTATCCGGACAAGTAATGTTACAATGCGCCAGGTGCCGCAAACCAGGCGGTGCGCATACACGAGAGTCAGAGACGAAATTTGTTGAGCTTGAGCATGTCGGTGTTGGTACAAATACAGCGGCATTGCCGCACTTTGTGCAAGGTCTTCCTGGGATGAATATCGTACAACCGCCGAAACATGCGGTTCATCAGTGGTCGTAAGCGTAATCAGAGAAACGGAGGAATTGGGCTCAGGATCCGGTCCCGTGTGACAGCTGAATTGAATTCGACGTGATCTAAAATAATTAAGTGCACTCGCGGCGGACGGGGTAAATAAGTTCTCACCATTAAAAATTAGGAAGGGTGGGAGCGGGGGCATTTGCCTCCCAATCAGCAACGCGACGGATGTAAAGAAAATCGGCGGCAGCGCCATCACTGTTATGGCCGTGAGTGCTGATGGCGTCGTCTCCGAATTCGGCGATAGTGCTGGTCGCGTCCAGTGGAGTCTCCTCCTGGCCGCTATCAGGGTATCCAAGTCCCGGCGCGTCCCAATCGGAATCGTCGCTGCTGTCTTCATCATCAGAAGTCTTGCGTGCAGCGCAATGGGTGTGATACTCCATATGTGCGGAAGGAGGCAGAAGGTCCCAATAGCGATTGTAGCCGGCCGGGTACTGAGATTCCAGGTGACTGGCATTGAGTAGGTGCGATATGGCATAGTCTTTGCGAAGCTGGAGGCTGAGTACGTCGTATAAAAGGGCGGCAGTCTCATAGCGCTGGTGCCGAAGAAGAACACGGTAAACGGCATACATCTTGGCGGCTTCGATGTCAAATAGCAGCGGGTGCTGAACATATCCGCTAGGAAAATTGTGCTGTCGTCCCGCCATACACTGCCGATCAGCCAACCGCCGCCGAAGAGGACTATAAATGTTGCGCACCTCATCGACCCCGTAACGGTGCCAGACCATCCCTTCAATACGCTTCGTTCCTTCAAGAAATGCAAGGCGGATCCCCGCAAAGATACGCACGACTTCTGGTCCAGCTTCATGGATTGCTTGAAATGCTTCGCGATTAACCACCGTGCGCTGCAGAGATTCGCCGTATAACTTACGAAAGCGCTTTCGGGGGCCTTCCTGAAATTGACCTAAGTGTTCCCCATCCGGAGTCTTGCGCTTCGCTCCAGTTCCCTCTTCGGCGGTCGATTCGCTGGAAGAGGAAGACGCCGAGGCGGCGCCCTCGTGCAAAGAATGAAAAGTATTCGTCGGAAGGCTGAAATCCAGGGAGGTCGGAGACTGGGATGGATTAGGCGGTGATGGAGCAGAACTTGGCAGAGGCCGCTGATCCATAGAAACGTCGGTAAGCACACGGAGTCAGCCCATGCGGATGTTGTCAATAGCGTCCCTATCCACAATGTGACGAACAGTTCTGTAAAGAATTTCGAAGGCGTGTCTAATAGGTGCGCCACCGACAAAATCTTCGTTAGCATAATGTTCTTCCAGG
Organism: Mycena vulgaris; assembly: GCA_029204335.1. NCBI lineage: Eukaryota > Fungi > Basidiomycota > Agaricomycetes > Agaricales > Mycenaceae > Mycena > Mycena vulgaris. The sequence goes on from JARGYA010000832.1 coordinate 32,684, forward strand.
TGCGCACGTCCTACATCCACCCAGCTCTCCAGAATCTCGCGTTGCCGAAATTGTTCCGTGTTGCGGTGCATGTTGTCGTCCCGCATCTCAGAGCGCTGAGCGTCACCATGGCTATCCGCGGCAGGGGAATCAGAGGGATCCGTAGGATTGCCGATGTCAGCAGCGGAATGATTCGTAGTCGAGAAGTCAGAGGGGCGAAGACTCGGAGGAGGGCTAGATGCGGTAGAACTGTTCTCTTTGTCGTTTTCGGGATTGCCCTCGCGCTCTGGGTGATCGGCAATGACCCTGCGAACGGCCTCATCAATAAATTCTCGAGGACTGACGGGGGGATCACTATTCGGTACTGACCATTCGGTGACAGGTGAACTCGAGCGGTTGGTAAACGGCGCAACAGGAACGTGAATAGGCTGAAAGGAGTCGACAAGATCATTCTCCACTGGCACGACCTCTTGGCTAGCCGATTCGCTGAATGGGGGAGGCGTATATGTATAGCGGCGTACTGGTACACGCTCCCAAGCGGGATCAACTTCGTCGGAGTCTGACGTGGAAGAGATATCGGAAGATGCGGTGGAAATGGACCAGGATAGACGTGAGATGGGTTCTCCCCGCGATGGGTTAAAAGAGGGTAGTTCGAGATCATCTGCGCGAGATGTCACAACGGAGCTCGGTCGCGTGGTACCGGTGGCGGTGCGCGAATCATGATTCTCGGTTTGATGCGCGGAAACAGCTTCGCTAACAGTGTCCATTGCCTCGGACAGCTCCTTCACCATCTCATCTATGAATCGCTCCCGCTCCTCGCGCTGGCTGTCGACACCTTGAGCAAACCGCTGCATCTCCTGTCGAAGACTCCCAGCCTTCTCCATTAACTGCAGATACTGCTTTATGCGCGAACCCGACATCGTCAACGCGAAACGGAAAGGCGGTATCCTAGCATCTTCCGGGACCCGAGTTAGGACCTGGTGGCGCTGTCCTGCTGTAACTCTTGGGCTTAACTCTTCGTTATGAATGATGTCATCCAAATAAGACGTACCTATGATCGAGGGGGCAGATCGTTCGACTGGGAGCGGCGCTTCTTCTTGAATAGGCGGCAGTAGAATGCAACTGAGCGGCTCATGTGCAGGCTCAAAGCACACTGGGCAGAGTCCTGTTCGATATGGCTCATAACTTTCGTCTGACCCATCATCGCTATATTCTGCAGGTAAAAGATCCGGCACCGGCTCGATTTCGTCAACAGGGTCTGGAAAAAATAAGCCACTGTCCTTGACGATCTCTTGAGGTTTCAACGATTCCTCGGCGCGTTTCGTGATGTCCCCGAGCAAGACCTCGACAAGTGTCGTTGCATGGGTACTGGTAGGCGCCAACGATGATGTTCCGCCAGATTCCGAGTCGCTTGAATTACTGCGGTGCATATCGCTGGGACGTATTGCCCCAAGTCGAAGCTGTGAGCGGTAAGTATCTAGTCTCGGGACTTTATTTACTCTCACCAATCGTTCCCGCAAGCGCTCCTGGAAAGACATCATCGGAGGTTCGTGGTCAGTTGCATGCATAGGAAAACCGGTTTCGCCCTCGCCAGGTGGATTTTTAGGCGACATCTCGACCATCTCACGTCGCAGACGCTCGAAGGAGGGATATGGAACCTCGTACTTCCACAGAACATTGGGGTCCTTTGGAAGCACAATCATGGCGCTAAGCGTATGCCCCATGAGCGAAAAGGGTTTTCCGGTGAGCTTGTTTTTGTGAATGCAGAAGTCGTTAACGGCCAGGCTATAGTGAATCTCTTGTCCACCCGTCAACGCGATCTTACCGTAATATTCAGAATGCGGAGCAGCGGAGAAGCAGGGGTCACACTCCTCCTCTTCCCCTACTTCACGCTTCTGCCAGTACCGAAAAACCGCATCTTCGGCAGCGTCAACTACGTCGATAGGGACCTTCGAAATATCGGGCTCGTGGGGGTAGTGAAATTGGCGGCGGGAAAGGTACTGAGTAGGTGAGTAATGTTCGTCGATTGACGTCAAATTGAAGGTAGAAACGGAAGAATTAGACATGGTTTGGGTCGAACTCGGTGTGCAAGATATTCTGCGGGGGAGTCGCCAACCTACTTTAGTCGCACGCCCCTCCTCTTTATACTCTCTTGAATTCTTACTCAGTCCTATTTGCTCAGCGACTTGCTGCAGAATCCAGGCATTCGCTGCTGCGCAACACGCGGCTAGGGCATGAAAAACTCCGAATCTTCCTTCCGCAACTGTCCTCACCGTCTTGGGCTCAAAGTCTCGTGGACGGCCTTTGGATATGCGCAGTTTCTGTTCCCAAGCCCGCTGTAAGTCTTCAAGACTTCCATTCTGGGGAATATCGGCCTCAGGCTTAGGTTCTTCGTTGCATTGTCCCCCACAGTCTTCCATATTCCCGTTGCGAAGAATGCTGAAGGATTGGTATTGAGCGGCGTTTCCTGGCTGGAACTCCGACGCCGACCCATCGAATGGTACCGCCAGGAGCTCATAACGCGGTCTCTTGGTCATTCGGTCTTTAAAAATAAGGTAAGTTCCTTCTTCGCGTTCGTCAATGCTCACTAAGTTTCCACGTTGCCACGGTCTACCCAATAACAATTCGAAAGGTGCTTTTTGCGAAATCCAGAGGTCAGTCACAGTAACGGCGCCTCCACAACTAAATTCGATGCCAAGGATTTTGCCCAATAATTGTCCATGACCGCCATTCACATCGCTCATGTTCGTCTGCTGAGCCAGATCTACGGCACGCCGAATACTTAAGGCTGCCACATCTGACCGTACAACATCCAATTGCGATCCAGTATCAATTATGGCACATACTGTTTGCCCGCCCGTTTCCATTTCGACCTTTATTAAGACACCTTCCGTCCTCGGCCAGTCCAAATTTGCAATTAGCGGATGATCTTGTGAGTTCCCAAGTAACACGGCCTTCACATTTTTTAATTTAATCAATTCCTGAAATTCGGTGCGCAACTCCTTGGACGTTACCATGATTTCTCGGAGAGACATTCTTATTTGGGCATCTAGAATACGATCCATGAGGTCTTGCCGGTTTACCATGGCAGATAACTCCGACTGTCTTCCCTGCAATTTTGTCACCACGGAATCTTCTGTTCCTGCTTTGTCCTCGACCATTGCCGGCCTTCCTGTCGACCTTTTGGATCGGCCCTTTGTAAGATCCGGCATTTCAATGTCCTCGGCGTCATCGAAGCGCACCTTACGCGCCTCCGTCGGAACTACTTCTGGTAAGGAAACTGCCCGTTCCAGGACTTTGGCTTTTACTTGTGATTTCCCCGCGTCTTGGGTAGGCGAAGGTTGTGCGGGCTTCTCGGCTGATACCGAGGCCTCGTTTCTCGGAGAGAACACTTGCTCCGCAGATTTCTGCTTCTCCCTGTCGGCTTTCGCACGCACCCGTTCCAGACTCGGCGGATATACACCATCCAGGACCTGCCGACGAGCGGCTCTGGTGCTAGGAACCGTCCGTTCTGCATTTTGCACATACGGAAGCTTCGATCACGTGCTCTTTGGAATTGTCAAATAGATTTCCTCGTATTCCTCTGACACTTCTGACGCGTCCTCATTTTCTGTGCCAGACTGCCAGCCTCCCTCCGCATTCTCTGTTGAGCTATCCGTGGGTACCTCTTCAATTCGTGCACGGTGACTCTCCGCCTGATAAAAACTCCGCACGGTGTCCTCGCAGTCCATGGAATGATCTATTACGCTAAACATTACACGTGGTGCGCCTCCCGCTGCGATCTGCTCTGCTGCTTTCACCAACGACTCCCCAGGCTGTCGTTGAATTAGGGCACCATTTTTCATTGTAAGTCGTCGCGTTCCTTCATTAAAAGCGATAACATTTCGCTGAACTAAATCAGCTACCTGCCGACACTCGATTATCCTGTGCCCATCTTCTAAGCAGCCAAAACAGCCGGCAAACTCACTTCCGGGTCCCATCCGAGGCGTTCCAGAGGAATATTGTGAGGACCGGCTTTCTTCCCGACCACGTGGCACCCCGAAAAAGACCCCGGAACTCGACCCGCGCCGGACGACTAATCGCGTCGCCCGACGTGAACGCCTTCGACTACGACTCTGTAACTACGCACACAGTGAATACTACCTAGTACCTACCGAACGATCAAAGAACAATGTCGACGTCTCCCAGGGGATCACCCCCAAGACCGACACCACTTGACACCCTGTCCGTGAAAGACATACAGAAACGCGTAGGGGCGCTTAGCTCACGCCCGCTCCTCATGGACGCCATCGAGAAGAGCAAGGGCAAAATCAAGGACGCGACAACCGCGAGGCAGTACCTCGAGAGCAGCCAGTGGATAGCCAAAGACGTCCGTTTCACGCGGGTGAACCTTTTTGAGGTCCTGGTGAAGATCTCGCTGTTGCCGCAGAGCGTTCAGAAGTCGATGGCAGACACCCTGCGTGCCCTCGCTTTCATGGGAGAGGAGGTGGACATCGACGTTGCCCAAGCGGTGGCCAACACGGTGTCCGATGCAGTGACCCCGCAACTGGAAGCGCTGACACGGCAGCAGGAAGACATGGAGACAACGTTGGGGGATGCGGCAGGTATGTCTTCCACCATTGCGAAGGTTCTGGAGGTTTTGGAGGAGACGCGCAGGGAAGTGACCGCGCTGGCGGGGCAGCTGGCCCAGATGAAAGGGGCGGTCGAGATCGCGAGCGTGGCAGCGGTACACGCAGCGGAAGAGGCCCAAGCAGCGGCAACGATCACGACACCGCGCTCCTACGCTGCGGGGGCGGGTGGTGCGGTGCTCACGGCGGCGCAGGCGGCCATCCTCGCGAGGGATGTGCGCATGCAGCGCCAGATTCTAGTGGACAAGGCCGCAGACGCAGAGGCGGGAGTCTGAGCGGGCTGACGGAGCTGGAGCTAAAGGAGAAGGCCAACCTCGCGCTCGGCATCATGGTGTCGAAGCGCGAACGGGCGATGTTTGTGGGGGCACGGAAACTGACGAATGGGGGCGTGGTATTCGATTGCAAGGACTTGGAGATGGCCGTGTGGGTCAAGGGCGACGAGAACATGAAGCAATTCATGTCGGCGTTGGGGGGTACTTGTGTGTACAAGCCGCGGCGCGTCGAGGCGGTTGCAGAGATGGTCCCGGTTGAGGCGATGATTGGGGACACCGAGACGTGGAGCACAGTGGAGAGGGAGAGTAGCCTGCCGGTTGGGAGCATCACAGGGATGCGGTGGATCAAGGCGGAGAACCGCCGCAACCCGGGGCAGAGAGCCGCGCACCTGCGGGTGGAGTTTACCACAGCCGAAGCAGCTAACCAGGCCATTGATGGCAACCTTTACTTCGGCGCTAAGAGCGTCCGGGTGCGCAAGTCAGAGGAGGAGGCACGCAGATGTGCCAAGTGCCAGAAGTACGACGGGCACATTGCGCGAGAATGCCCCTCGGAGGTAGATGTATGCGCGCGATGCAGCGAGGCGCACCGCACGAGCGAGTGCATGGTAATGGACACCGTGTCCTTTCGATGTGAAAACTGCGAGAAAGGCGGGCACGGGGCGGCGAGCCGAGAGTGTCCCACCTTCCGGAAGGAGCAGCAGCGGCGCAGAGCGCGCGACCCGACGGCGGACTATCGCTATTTCCCAACGGCGGACCCGAAGACTTGGGCAACGGCCCCGACAACGGCCACGCAGGAGCCCCAGCAACCGAGGGGGGGGGACCAAGGACAAGAGCACGGGGGCTGGCAGACCATGCACCACGGGCAGGGGAGACTGGCGGGAGGACAGCGAGGGCAAGGAGGAGGCAGCGGACCGTCTGATGCAGGATGGGAAGGACGGCGAAGGGCGATGGCGCAAAAGCAGACGCAGGGTGGTAACATGTGGGCCAGGGACCACCGCTTCCAGCCGACGATAGGGGACGCCTTCGCGCGCCAGGGAGAGCGGCAGCCGACAGGGATTTTAGGATGGACAGCGATGACGCCGACAGCCACGACGGCGCCACCGACCCTCTCGTTCACACCGGCAACGCAGCCGCAGACAACAGAGAATTGGGGCGTGGACCCACAGACCCAGTCGCAATCTCTACCTCCCGTGCCGCCGGGACAAGGCAACTGGACCGCGCCCGACCCTTCCAGGCTACAGCCCCCCACAATGCCCCAACCCCCACCACTTCCATTGCAGGACCCGGCCGCAACCGTGGACGGCGTCAATGCCTGAATGACTGGAGGACGAACACGAGAGGCCGCAGGGGAGGATGCCGAGGAGGATGACGATATGGCAGCAGAATCTGGACAAGGGGCTGAACAATCAGCACGAGCTGCTGCAGGCGATGGGGAAGGGAAGGTATCACTTTGCGGCGCTGCAGGAGCCATATATCAACTTCAACGGCAAGACAAGGGCGAACCCGTGGTGGACGGCGGTGTACCCAACGGAGCACGGGATGCCGGGGAAGAGCACGAGGGCAGTGACGCTGGTAAGCCGGACCCTGCCCACAAATTCATGGTCGCAGATACATATACCCTCCGTGGATGTGGTCGCAATCGAGTTCAGGGGGACGTTCGGGACGATACGACTGATCAACATCTACAATGATGGAGATCACGACGAGAACTTGAAGGCTGTACAGGACTATTTGCGCAGTCCCGCAGCGCGACAGCACCCTACGGGGAAGCTGTACTACATTTGGCTAGGCGATTTTAATCGTCATGGCCCGATCTGGGATGAGGACCGCAATGCTCACCTTTTCACCCACGCAGCAGATCTCGCGGTACAGCCGCTGCTGCAGCTCCTGGGCCAGTACCGCATGAAAATGCCACTGCCGAAGGACGTCCCGACGCTCTGCGCGAAGGGCACGAAGAACCTCACTCGCCCAGACAATGTGTTCTGCAGCGGAGATTTTATACCTTACTTCATATTGTGTGACGCTTACCCGGACAGAACTCCAGGTACCACGGACCACTTCCCCATCATCAGCGTCATCGACCTTGTTCCGCCGACAGTGGAAGCGACAGAACGCAGAAACTGGTGCGCTACCGATTGGGACGAGCTCCGCAAGATGGCGAAGACGGAGTTGGAGAAGGAACCAATGGTACGGGGATATGCGAGCGTCGAGGAGGTGCTGGGCGGGATTGCAAAGTTGGATACAGCCCTCACGCTTTGCGTCGAGAAGCACGTCCCGCTGAGTAAGGTCAGCCCCCACTCGAAGCGGTGGTGGAGAGCGGAGTTCGCGGCGCAGAAGAAGGCAAAAGACAAGCTGGGACGCAAGTCCTGGGCGCTCCAGGACTTCCCGCTGGACCCCACACACGAGCTGTACCGACAGGCACGGAACGACTTCTCGGCTCTCCTCAAGGAGGCACGGGACACGTGCTGGTCGGAGTTCCTGGAGGACGTGGATGAGGGGGACGTGTGGATGGCGGGGCAGATGATGAAGGGTGCCCCTTCGGACGACGGGAGGACGCGGGTGCCCGACTTGAGGAGGAAGAATGCGACGGGGGTAGAGGAGGCTGCGGTGACGAACGAGCAGAAGAGCCGCTCGCTGCTGGAGGAGTTCTACCCCAAGCGGGGGGTGGGCGCGACTGATCCCCCTCCAGACACAGTGTACCCCGAGCCGCTGTGGGAGTACCGCCCGCTGACGGAGAAGATCCTGTATGAGGTAGCGGCAAAGATGAAGCCATGGAAGGCTACTCGGTCTGGATCCTTCCCCAACTCCATCTACAAGTTTTGTGCCGACCTGGTCGTGCCACACATGCACATAATCCTCCGTGCCTTGGACACCTATCGACACGAGCCAGCCGACTGGAAGTCCACGGAGACGATAGTGGGGAGGAAGCCCGGCAAGCCCAACTACTCCAATCCAGGTGCGCATCGTCCGCTGACCGTATCTCACGGCCACGCGAGGTTCCGTAATGCGGCCAAGGCAGCGCAGGCTTCGGTGAACTGCGAGCAGATGCAGATGCTGCCCGGGAACCACTACGGCGGGCGCCCGGGGCGAACGGGGGTGGACATGGTACAGGGGCTGGTGAAGAAGATCTGTGATGCGTGGTGGCGGGGGAAAGTGGCAACGCTCCTACTGCGCGACGTCAAGGGGGCGTTTCCGAGTGCAATGCTGTCGAGGGTGAAGCATAACATGCGCATGGCGGGGGTACTGTGCGAGCATGTTGACTGGATGACTCGCAGGTACGAGGGGCATACCACGCGCCTTCTCTTTGACGACTATGTCTCGGACGCTTTCGAGATCACGGATGGCCTCGACCAAGGCGATCCCCACTCCGTGCTCTCGTACCTCTTCTACAACGCGCCACTAGCCCGGATAGACGACAACTCCGGCATCTACATCGACGATTACCATCTGCTGTCCATCGGAGATACGCTGCAGGAGACGAACCAGGCGATCACAGAGATAGTGACGAAGGAGGGGGGTGTGGACGACTGGGGGCGTACGCACAACAGTGTATTCGGCGCGGCGAAGGACCAGGTGTGCTGCTTTTCGAAGCGCAGGGTGGTGCAGCGCCGCCCTTTCGGGCAGAAGAGCGTCATGGTGCCCGAGAAGCACCCCAACCTCATAATCAACGGGGTTACGGTGAAGCCTAGCAAAGCGGTCAAGCTGGTGGGAGTGTGGCTCGACGAGGGACTGACTTTCAGAGAGCAGGCAGCGGCGACGATTGGGAAAGGCCACGAGTGGCTAGTAGCCTTCCGACGTCTGGCGCATGTATCCAAGGGGGTAGGTTTGGCATATGTGTGCCGCCTGTACCTTGCCATCTGTGTCCCGAGGATGTTCTACGGCGCGGAGGTCTTCCTGGCGCCCATACACCAGCGTCAACGAGGTGGGAATCAACGCCACAACGGCCGCGTGATCGTAAAGAAGATGCGCACGATACAGCTCCGCGCTGCTCGAATGATCGTCAGCGGGATGGCGTCGTCCCTGGGTGACATGCTAGACGCACACGCAGATCTCACTCCCATGCACCTCGTGATCGACAAACACTTGCAGAAGGCAGCACTGCGCTATGCCACGCTACCGAAGACACACCCGCTGTACGAGGCAGTCAGGAATGCAGGCAAGCAACACGTAAAGAGGCACCCTCACCCTCTGCACTTCTTGATGAACGCGTACCGCGACGTCAAGCAACATCTGGTTGAGACGATACCAGCGACGAGGAGGATGGCGGGGTGGAAGGCGCCGGTGGATGTGCACGTGGCCTCCTCCAAGGAGGAGGCGAAGGAATGGGCCATGGCGGAGCCGTCGAGGGTGCAACTGTTTTCGGACGGTTTGCTCATTGACGGCATGGTGGGCG
>JARGYA010000833.1:0-41831 GCA_029204335.1 Mycena vulgaris
AGGGCAACGGAAAGTCCAGATAGGCGACTTGACAAATTGCCGCTACTGCAAAGGGTTGCAAAAGCACAACAACTTCGAAGAGGATTGAACTGACTCCGAGCTGAATGCTCTATTATATCCTAGTGGAATCGCGCTAAACCTATTTACAAATGGACTCATATGATGTGCAGTTGTAAATTTACATTTTCGGACCGCCGCCGGTCAGAGGAACCCCTGGAATTCGGGTTTCCAAATAGTTAACACAATCATTGTTACAGGGGTTTCCCTTGAAAGTCGGGTTCCTCAGTAGAATAATCCAGTGGCGGGAGGCGGCGTCCTCGCGGCGAGGCAGGAGCAGAGTAGGGCTGTTCCACCGTCTTTTGACGGGTTTTCTCCCTTTTTCGAGCTGCGCCGGACTTGGATTATTGACCTGTGTAGTTCATCCGCAAGCGATTGGGGTCTAGTTTTTTGGTTCAAAAGGGATTCAGGATTGACGACCACCCGGCGGCGCAATGGTTCAATCAACACGGGTTCCAAATCGGGCAAATTTTCGATTTTTTTCGTCCTCGTTCATCCGCATTTGTTCAGAGATGTGTCCAAATCCTGCGGCCATCAAAAGAACTGATCCTGGCACATCGTTTGGGCCTATAATTAGGCAAAATGTGGTATTTTTGGGTGAGTTATGATCGAAAACGGGTTTTGTGACGGGTGTAAACCCGTAAGGGCGGTGGGCAGCCCTAGAGCAGGGATGTACAAAGAAAGAGCATGAATGAGAAGTAACGAGAGAAGGAGAGCAGAGAGGATTCCGGATCAATCGGATGGTCGAGTTCGGATCAATAAGCCCATCTCTCTCTCCAACGTCCTGCGACTCTGCGAGTCGGTTTGCCGAACATGCCATGCACCTATCAGCTGCAACGCGGCCCGTTCTGCCTACCCTTTCTCTGCAAGCTCTCCCCGTACTACGCGGGCCGGGCAAGCGAAAGGACTCTCCACGGATCAGGTTTCTGTCTATAGACGTCGCTCTCGCCGCGACTCGACTCGACGCGCATTTCTTTGGAGTAACGGGCTCTACACAGGACTGGTGCATCCACATGCGCCCCTCCCTTCTCTCTCCGTTTACTGACGCAGACGCAGACGCTGATGCAGACGCATTCACCGATTCACCGACCCCCATACCTTCTCTTCAGCGGCAGAAATTAGTCTCATCCCGCCCTCGAGCACAGTACGGCCCTCTAATCTCACCAGGTAATGCGCGCTGATGCAGTCATGGTAGGACGGCGACTCGTACTCCCCGGCTTTCGGCGCCGCACGCGCCTCGGATCCCCACCCGCACACATCCTCTATTCTGCGTACGCGGGAGTCCAGCTGCAGTGCGCACCCCATGTCTGCCGTCTTTTGCTTTGGCTGACGTTCCGCCTTAGAGTGGCTGCGATCCTGGCGATCTACATGCGAGGGAGTACATGCAACCCGACTACATCAGGAAACACTTCCTTTGGCAATGTGGCCAGATTTCCCCCAAACATTGGCAAATATGACAAAATAAGTTGTGTTAGGAACATTTCTTAGATTTAGACCTTGCCTATAAATTAGCCACAATTTGAGCAAAATTAGCGTGCTTTGGCGACCACTTGACAGGTTTTGCAGGGCATTTGTAGGATTGCTTGTTCGAATGAATGCGCAAAACATGATTTATTGTTGAGTATAATGATACACTATGGTAACAAGAGGGCAACTACATATGAGGGTAACCAAAGGGTAACTACGGGAAGAGGGGGCACAATGGAATACCCTCGCTGACCTCCGAACAAAACCAAAAAGTACCGACTGTATGCGAGTCATATACACACCTTGAACACGAAGCGCAAACTAGAAGCTAACATAGTCAGTAACTGGGAGATGCAAGGGTGGCACAGCGGACGTACTGTACGACAGTGTGGGACAACAGCAGGGGGTGAGGTATTCAGTGAAAAGCTGGGGACGGAGGCATAAATAAGAGGGTGGTTGCACGGGACGACGAGAAACTCGGGACTAACCGTGGTTGCAGTTGTACCAGTCGCCGACCGGTGGTGTGGAGGCGGTGGTGCCGACACTCATTGCAGGAAGCGCAGCCGGCTATCGACCACCGAGACTGCAATTGAAATTCATCTGTAGTATCTGTGCGTGCAGAGTTAACATATGATGGAGTAGGTAAAATAAAGGTGTGCTCACGGAAAATTGAGAGCTGACGTGTGCATGCGGAACATGACCAGGGGATAGACTTTGAAGGTGTCATGAGCAGACGAAGAATGCAGCTTGAGGGGCAAGAATAGGGAATCGGAGTGGGTGGATAGAATATGGCTCACTGACATATCACAGCCTATTCTGCGCTGTGCCCGACGTTTGGACCACGCTGAGCCCGGGGAAGTGATGCCGCAGATCCACTGTTCAATGTCAGCTCAGATGGTGGTAGAGGTGGGGGTGGGGCAGATGGCAGAGACGACAACTCAAGTACTCACCTCGTAACCCACCACACATTGATTGATATCGAGCTGTAAATGGCCGAAGAGGTCATCAGACGTGCACAGAAAGTATAAGGAGGCTCATAGCATGCCTTGACATAACTTCGGCAGGCTGTGGTGGCTCAGAGAGCGAGGGAAGGAAAAATCCAGTGCGACGATATGGAGGGAAAGGGAGAAAGATGTTGACGTGTGTTGTCTTATTCTTCCGAATCCAGACACAAACCACTTTTTCTGATGGCACGTGCCTGAGCTGTGCAGTGCAACGTTAGTCGGCAACTCTGCCGGAAATCAGTGATCGCAAAACTGGTATTGCCGTATTTGGAAGGTGCCCCTGCCGGTGGCTGATGTGGACTTAGTTATTTCCGAGACTCTCGCCTCCTCCATGTTTTGTTTCATCCACTCTCATCTACGGAATTCAGTACTGCCGACGGTTCACACAGATGGTGCTGGATAGGTAGCCGTTCCGCAATCAAAATAACACACCCCACCTGAGGAACCAGATACTGAACCTGGCAAGATGGCTAATTAGGCCACTTTCCTCCAATTTCCCCCGTTTCCCCCAAATCAGAAATAGGGAAACAAATTCCCTCCAAATTAGTAAAGGAGTTTTTTTCCTGATGTACACCTACGCCTGCAAGCGCGTGCGAGGGCCACTCGACGCTGCAAGCGGCGCAGTTTGCGACCGCTAGCATGCCACCACTCCCTTCCCGCTTACGTCCCTCCGCACCGCACCCCTCTCCTCCACCGCGTCCCTGACTCCGGCGCATAGACCTACTTGCTCCTCCACGCCGCCTCTCCGATTCATCCACGTCCCACCTCACGACGTGCGCCTCTCCCACATTCGCCCGCCCGTGTCGAGTGCTAACTCCACGGCACCTGCGCAGGCTCCCCTGCTCAGCTCACCACGATTCGGAGCATTCCCACCACGCGCAGGCCGTCATCCTTGCCACCTATTCCCCCCGCCGTTGCTAGGTTTCGTTCCAGCAGCAGCGCCGACTTTCGACACCACTGCCCAGCGCTGATACCACACCGACGCGAACAGTCCACGCCAGTCCCCGCTCCCCTCGCTCCTCCGAGCCCTGCAGCGCTGCATCACCCTACTCGTCTTCCCCGCACGCTCGTCGTAATCATACACCCGTCCGGCTCTCGCCCACGTCCCGCGGCACCCGCGCCCGTGCTTGCTTGCCGCTACTCGGAGGCGCATCTCTCCTTGGGCGGACGGCGCCGGCGCGGGATGTGGATGCAATGGGAGGGGCGCGCGCGCGCGCAAGAGCGGGAAGCGGTGTCGGTGAGGGAATGGAATGAGCGCGCGCATGGTGCCGCATTCTTGACGCCGGCGCGCGGCGGCGGAATGGGAGGCGATGAGGCGCGGCGGGGAGGTAGGCGAGCGGGCGAAGACCGGGGTGTCGCGTGCGCGCGCGGCTTGATTCCGACGATCGGCGCAGCGCAGGTCGCAAGTCCGATTCGCTCTGTCGTTGACCAGAATCGTGATGTGGTTATGCATTTGGGTATCGACGAGCGGGCGCGGGTGCGGGATGGGATTTTCCATCCAGGCAGTGAGGAGGCGGACGTCAAGGTCGGGGCCGAGGCCGAGGACGATGTGTATGGGCGGGGAATGCGCACGAAGGTTCTGAGAGGGAGGGAGCGGACGAGGTGTATGGTCCGTGCTTCGTTCTATTGCGAAATGGGCGCTGACGCCGCTGGTAGATCTGCGCTTGCGGAGTGTGCGTGTGCGGCTCTACTCGTCGCGGAGACGTGGAGGAGAGGAGGCAGCGGAGGGAGTGGAGGAGCGGCCAGACGTAAGTTTACATGCACAGCGTGCCGTTCAATGGGCGTCGACGGTCCTGGCAGGGCTGCGCCTGTAGATGTGGATTGCGTGTAGGTACGCGTAGACAAGCTCGCTGCGTATAGTATCGCGCTTGTCTTATCTGCAGCTGCGGGCACTGCAGAGGCAGCGGAAGTCTACGGTACGCGTGCCATTTCCTTACCCAGATCAGCGCTGACGCGCCGCTGGTAGATCTGCGCGCGTTTGCGCTGGTGTTGTGTGCGTGTCTGCAGTTGTGGGGAAGACCAGGAAGAGGGGGAATGGCGAGTGTGGGGACCAGTACGCGCGGCACTCTCTTCCCGAGCTCGTCGCTAACGCTGCTTCAAGATCACCGCGATCATCGTGCGTCTCTGCAGCTATGCAATACCAGCACGCGCGCCGTTCTCTAACCAGAATTTCGCTGCGCCCTGTGCAGACTACCGTGCCTGTCTTGTCTGGGATTGTAGCTCGCGATCGCATGTGGGGGAGGAGGAGGAGGAAGAGCGTGCAAATCCTTCGTCTGGTGGAGGAATGGCACGGAGATGGGCGGGACGTCTACAGATACGCGCACGCTGGACTGGACATACGGATGCGGGCCGGCATCTTATCCAACGACAAGGCTTCGTGCCTCGGTATCCCGCGGAGCTCCCCGTCCTCCGACGTACATTTGCGACCCGAACATTTTTCATTCCTGCAGCCGCTGTGAATATACAGCGATATTCAGGCAGGCAGGAAGATAGGCAGGTCTTCGTGGTATTGAACTCAGTCCCGCGCGCCACGCACGCTTCGATACGATCCTGAGGTTTGGTAGTTTGATCCCACCTGGCTCGCAGGGATCACCCTGTTTGCATCCCCGTATCCGTCTGTAATTACAAGGATAGACTATTCAGGCGGGCAGGAGGACAAGCGAGTCTTCGTGGAGTATTGAACTCACTCCCGTCCCATGTGGTGGCGATATTGAATTCTCGGAGATTCGGTGGTTCGGAGCCATCCGAAGACACTGTAGCCTTCCCGAATCCCCGCAGCCGCCGCGGAATCACAGGATATTCAGGCGGGCAGGACGGGGGGAAAGTCTTTCGACTCGCTCCGTGCCCGTTTGAAAATGGGAGCGAATGTTGGGAGAGATGGTGGTTCGAATCCACCCGAAGACCCTATTTCTATGCTGATGTTTTGCATTCCTGCACACGCCGTGTACTCCCCGGATATTCCAGCCCGGCGGGCAGACAGGGGAGTCTTCGTGGGGTATTGGCCCACTCCCGTGCCATGTGGAAGTGCTCATATTGAATCCTGGCAGTTCGAATCCACCCAAGGACACTGTTAGAGATCTCGATTTGATTGTTTTTTTCATGTGTGCGGGTGCTGTGTATATTCACCGTTCAGGCGATCAGGAGAGGACAGGCAGGTCTTGGTGGGATACTGAGCTCACTTACGTCCCATGTGGTGGCGATATTGAATCCTAGGAGAGGTGGTGATTCAAATCCACCCGAAGACATGGATGAGTATGAGTAGGGGGATTTTCATCCCCGCAGCCTCTGTGTATTGCAGGGATACGGTATTCAGGCGGCAGGAAGAGAGGCAAGTCTTCGTAGAGTAATGAACTCGCTCCTCTCCCATTTCAGGGAGGGCTCGCTATTCTGAACTGGTGGTTAGAATCCACCGACCACGTGAACCGCCAAGAGGTGTGACGCAAAAGGAAATGTTGGGAGAGTGGGTGGTTCGAGCCCACCCGAAGACATCGATTTGTCCGACCTAGTTTAGTCAAATGAGCACCCACCCACGCAATAATAATGCACATCCCTCGAACTCAACTCCGGCTAGCGTTCGCCGGTTCCATTGGAGCCCATCCGGTCAAGCTCGGGGTAAAGACCGCTCCTAGGCCTTTCCAAATAGAGTTCATGTCCTCGGTAACGTATAATACGAGAAACATTCTGGTAGCTGATGTCGCTCGAGCGTCCACAAGAGCAGAAAATGGATAAAAAACGTTCGTCGTAGCCGAGAAAGAAACATAAACTTAGAAAGTCCGTCCGCTTCATGTCTATCCTCCCGTACCTGAACCATCCCGACTATCACTTCCGCCGCCTTGCCGCCCTGTGCGGGGACATCGAGCTCGACAACATAGGCAAACGTCCACACCGCCGCGTAGGCTTGGAGCGGCGGTGGAACCACGAATAAGTCTCTGCTTTTTGGGAGCCGTGGATGGCGCGCGCACGGCGGTAGAGCGTCCACACCGCATGGACAACTGCAATACGCGGTGAGCGACGCGGGGACCTAGTGTGACTTCTAATACGCTCACGGGTAACGACATTCGCGAGGCGTGCGATCAACTCGCGCGTGGGGCTTACGGTTGAAGGGAGGAAGGTGAGGGCTGAGAAGAGCTTAGAATTCAAGCACCTGCGGTGCGGGGTGAGTGGAGATGACGAACCAAGGAGGGGCGAAAGAGGGTCCAGGCGCTCAGGAAATATCCGTGGGTGGGTGAGAACGGTGTGGTTGCCCGCCCTGGTGCCGGATTGTTCGGTCGCGGTCTAGACCTCACTCAATATTTCAACACCACAACAGAACGGATCGGCCTCCAGGTCTGAAGTATGATGGAGGTTACAGCAGCGTAGAAAAACTCACGTCGAAACCATCAGTGTCTTCGGATGAATTCGGACCACCATCTGTCCAACATTGCCGTTTGTGAACACTATGAATGGAATCAACACTTCACGGGGACTTCCCTGTATTCCTACCAGCTTGAATATCCCTGTAAATCCATAGCGGCCGCTGGGATGGAAGAGGTATCGGCACGCCGACAGTGTCTTCAGGCGGGGTCGAACCACCAACTCTCCCAAAGCTCCTATATGAATACCTCCTTATGAGATGGGAGCGAGTTCAATACTCCACGAAGACTTCCTTCCATCCTACCCACCTGAATATACCTTCCAATACACCCGCGGCTGCACGGATGCCAAAAGGTATCGACACTTCGACAGTGTCTCCAGGTGGATTCGAACCACCAACTCTTCCCGGATTCCGTCTCATCTCCGATGGGGCGGGAGTGAGCTCAATAATCCACGAAGCTCTTCCTCCCTCCCTTACCTCGGCCTTGGATATGCCGGTCAAAGTGTCATTGTGGACGAAAAACGTCACCCTGATCCGATGTCTTCGGGTGGATTCGGATCACCAACTCTCCCAAAATTCAGAATATGAATGCTTCGTATAGGATGGGAGCGGGCTCAACACTCCTCGAAGACTTCCCTGTATCCCTTCCCCCCTGAATATCCCGGTAAATATACACGGGATGTGGGGATGAAAAAAAAGCCATGCAAATCTCTCTCAGTGTCTTCGGTGGGGTCGAACCACCAACTCTCCCACATTCCCGTTTGTGACCGCCATGAATGGAATGGGAGTGAGCTCAGTACTCCACGAAGACTTCCCTGTATTCCTACCTGCCTGAAGAGGTGGGTAACTACACAGCGGCTGCAGGGAATGAAAAGTCGGGCTCAGCTCTGTAATGTCTTGGAGTGGAATCGAACCACCAACCCTCCCAAAGTTCCTATATGAATACCTCCTTATGAGATGGGAGCGAGCTCCGTACGGAATGGTGCGATTTCAATAGTCCACGAAGACTTTCCTAACTGCCTACGCTGAGTGAGGTTACTCTTACTTGAACCGAATACATGGCTCCAGTGATACAAAAAGTGGATCAGCCTTGTTAATGTCTTCGGGCGGCTTCGAACCGCCGACTCTCCCGACATTCGACAGAATGCTACGAATAGCGGGGAGGACTCCACAAAAGTCTCCCTCCCGTGCTTCCGGGCTGAATATGCCTGCACATGTACCGCGTTAGCAGGGATGCCCTAAAAACATTTATATCCCTCTCGCCAGTGTCTTCGAGTGGAGTCGAACCACCAACCCTCCCAAAGTCAAGTTCCCGACAATGCCAGACAAGATGGGAGCGAGTTCAATGTTCCATGAAGACTTTCCTTCCTTCCCGCCCGCACGAATATCCCTGACATACAAAGCGGCTGCGGGGATGCAAAAAGACCACTACATTTCGGAAATGTCCTCGGGTGGATTCGAACCACCAGCTCTCCCAAATCGTCACAACTTTGGGAACGGGCGGGAGTGAGTTCAATACTCCACGAGGACCTACCGATATTCCTGACCACCTGAATCTCCCCGTAGTGCCATGATAAATTAGCGCATTGTGGTGCACGCTCTCGGGGCCTCCTCTGCGTGTGCCGCGGGGCTTCTCCCGGGCCGGGTACGGGCGCGGAATGGCATTCGGGCGGGGAGGGTATCTGCCCGTGCAGATGAGTTGAGCGCAGCGGGCCCGAGTGCGCTGTACGCTATAGGGGCGGGGAGTCGCAGCACCGCGCCGAGGCCCTCCACACTTGGAGCCGCGATGGATGGGGAGTGGTCAGCGTCCCCAGTGCTCGAAATGACTCGTAGGTTCACCATTCCGCCTCATCGGGTGTCGCTCTGCCGCAGACGCCTGCGGACGAGTGGGCACAGAACACAAACGGCATCCTGGACGCGCACGAAACCACGACCCAGAATGTTCCGGGTTCGTTTACCGAGGAACACGCAGCGGCACGGAGCGGGGAGACGCTGATGGCGACGGCCAAGACGTACCTGCCCGCGCAGGACGACGTCCAGCGCGCGATGACGAATGCGGGGCAGACGGCGAAGGCGTATCTGCCGCAGGGCGTTGCGGCGTATCTGCGTGCGTTCAATCCTCATTATTTTCATTCCCAACTCTGATATCTTGTCATGGTTAGCTTCTGCGTCGTCTGAATCAAGCTCGGACCTCACGCCCCCGCGCCCGCCATTCGCCACCCCCGACCGCGCCTCCACGAATCTCAGCACAGAAGCCCAAGCCGGCTCCATCGGCCCCCCGCACCTCGACTCCCCCTCCCCCTCCGCGCTCTCCACCCCGAACGCCGACCTCGACAACCTGAGCACACTCGTGCACACCGGCGGCCCCGCCTCCCTGCACCCCGTCACCCCACTCGGCTCGCGCTTCGCGGAGAACCTCGTCACGCCGCCGGGCCTCGCGTCCCCTCCAAATTTATCCGATGCTGCGCCGCCGGTGATCCCGCCGCCGCCAACTTCGACGACGACGGACACGCAACGCGCGGGGCCGGACGTGGCTGCGCCCTCGCCGTACGGCGTCCTCGCGCCCTCTCAATCCCATTCCTCCGCGCCGGCAGAACAGCCCGTGGCACCCGCACACGCAGACGCACAAGAGGAGGGGAGCCCGCAGCGCAAGCCGAAGTTCGTGCAGCGCCTCAAGGAGAAGATGCACGTCGGGCATGCGCACGCGCATTCGTAGTGTAGTTTACTCCTCTCAGTCTCAGTGGTAATGCAATCTGTAATTGTAAATGTAGGATACGATACCTGGCGATGATACACGATACCTTCATGTACTGCGAAATTGAACTTCGATTACAGTCTTTTTTTTTCGCGTGCGTATATATGAAGGTAATGGGAAGGGTAGGAGGTCTTAATGGAGTACCAAACTCGCACCCTTCCAAGGCCTAATACCCGATACCGGTGGGTTGTGGGATAAAGGAAGAGTCGGCGGTTCGAAGCCGCCCGAAGACACGGCGTGGTTTCCGATTTTTTGTCCCGTATCCCTGGAGCCACGTGTTTGGGTCCAACGATTAATTATAAGAGTGGAACCTCACTGGGCGCGGGAGGGAGGGAGGGAGGTCTGAGTGGCCTCCCGCGCGTTGGCATACCGAATTTGGGAAAGTTTTGACTTCACCTGACCCCTACTATGGGATGAAGAGCCGTCGTGGAACGCGCTGATTCTTCTCAAAGTCTTGGTCGTCGCGGCGTGGAAGAGAAACATTGGGGTTCGATTCCCCTCGGCGGCATGGTGTATGACGCACCGCATTTATGTATGCGCACCCGCCCGTTCATGCGTACCGGCGTCGCAAAGCCGTGTAGACATCGCCGGATGGGAGGTGAGAAGTTACATAATTCAGCGACCCAATTCACGAAACAAGAAGACGCCGAATGAGCCCGATCTCGGAGCGCGTGGTGTGGTGCTGCTAGATCATTTGATGGAGGAAACTGTCGGGTCTGCATTAAATAAAATCGGAGTTGGATGGGATGAACCAAGTATGTATCAAACCACCACTGGTAAAGGAACAAGGAACAGAAGAAAAGAAAGACCAAGAAAAACATTCGAGCAGGCATCGACATGGCCCAGCCTAGGATTGAACACCCACTGAATTGCGCTGCGAATTGCATATAAAGTGTTGCGGGTGCAAATCTAGACCGGGAGGATATAGATGCTGGTGGCCACGTTTTCAGACCGAAGACTGCGCGCTTGACCTCGTCGACCAAATCTGACGTCGCATAGTTTTGCGATGTCTCCGGAGGCGGGAGATCCAGGACTCCTCGGAACACCATATCGCGAAACAATGATAACTAGGTTGCCTTAGACAGAGACAGAGCTCGCAGAAGTTTGTTCACCCGCCCGACTTGGAGGACAGTGTGAACATCGGAGCAGCCAAGGATTTCCGGGAGAATGTCTTCGTTGAGGTCGTTGGAACGCTAGCCCTAAATTTACGTAGCAGCGGATTTAAATTCGCGCAGCTCGAGATTTGTGGGGGTCCCAAATCCGCTGTGTACCGAACCTCACAATCTCTGATATCCAGAGACCGTCCTGTGTCTTCTACTGCGCGCCTTCAAATTCTCTGTGCAGGACCGCATTAAATGGCTAATGGCCGGCCTCATGCCAGCGTCGGTTATCAAGCAGACCTTCCCATACTTATGGAGGCCCTTAGGGCAACCTGACTGGTACGATCGTTTCTGCTTTGTGATCTGCTCGCCAATATACTATTCTTTTACATATTCACTGCGTTCCGACGTCGCCTAGTGTGAGCCTTCGATAGCGCTCATATGGGAACTATAGTCTAACGAATTCCTGGCGGGCGCTCGAGCCTTGTGATTGTGGTGAAGACCTCTCTCTTGAACGGTCACTCTGTGAACGCGCAGCGGGGACCGGATACCCGGGTCCTTTGCGTGCGTGCTTTACTTCGATAGGATACCCCGGTCGAAGCGAGTAAAGTACCGCGTAGGCGCGTGCTCCCAGAACTCGAAGTTCTGGATGACAGATTTCAGTTAATATATAAGCAGAACACTCACCTATACCCTCTGGCCTCTATCTTGGAGACATGCTCTACAAGGAAGGCGATAAGGCTTTATAAGATGAAGTAGTTTGGTGTAAGTGTAGATAGATTCATCAATGAATCATCATGCACTGGCACGCATCGCCTGACCAGTGAATTACATAATACATGATCCCGTGAGTTGAATCTACGGTGGGTAGAGAGAATAAAAGAAAAAGAAAAAGATATGGTATATAGAACTAGGAGATTCCTTAAAAAGCCCCCCATTCTCCATTCACACCGTCAATACTCTTCCAAGTTGTAGGGATTTTCTCCCGGGACGTCTTCCAAAAATGGTTCCGGGACCTTGATGTCACGTAACATCTTCAGATTCCACGTCCCCCGAACGCTCCTTTTAGCAGCTTGGTACCGGGGAAGCAATTCTTCCAATCAGACACTCGAACAGCTTCTGGGCGGCGGGAGTCATTACGCCGTGGAAGTGGCCGGGGCATTCCTTCTCCACCAGCCACTGAGATTGAAGGAGGGCCTGCCCTTGAAACACCGTATTGAGGATGGGAGAGCAGGGGACAGTGGGATGGTGATTGGGGAAGGAACACAAGCCTGGTGATTCGACGGACGCCACCCTTTTGAGTGGGGATTGAGCGCGCGAATGGAGCCGCACAGCACGGAAATGGGAAAGTTGAAGTTAATTCGTGATGTTCAAAATTAAACGTGGGAAGTAAAGCCTTGAGGCAACCGAAACAGCGGTTTTGGAGCTAGTAGCCAGGTGGACGGGAAGAAAACGATAAATCAGGAAGGACACAAACATGTACAATTGAAATCAGGGCATCTGCTTAAGGTACGAGTAATAATCTGCTTAAGGTACAAGTAATTAAGGTACGAGTAATACGAGTAATACGAGTAATACGAGTAATACGAGTAATACGAGTAATACGAGTAATACGAGTAATACGAGTAATGCTTAAGATGCCGGAGAAGTACGTAAAGGTTGCTATAAGTATCGACTGCCACATGCATATACGCCCCTCCTCAATGGCGTCTACCACCCTTATCTGTGCCCTCCTCCTCGCCCTTGCATACGGTATGCGACTGCTTTGGAGGCGTCTATTCTCCGTCCTGGACAACATCCCTGGTCCTCCGCGAAAGTCCTTCGTTACAGGTATAGATGGAATTCTCATTTAACCTCTACCCGGGTCTCACCTTCGTCGCTGCAGGAAATCTGACTCAATATAACGATCCCGATGGCTGGGTCTTTCACAAGGAGCTCGAGGAAAACTACGGTCAGGTCGTTAAACTTCACGGCCTCTTGGGAGTGAGTCCCGCCTTCCTCACAGACCGGTGTTCTCAAGCACCTGAAAGGCCCGACAACTCTATGTGTTCGATCCCGCAGCGTTGCACAGTATCGTCGTCAAAGATCAAGACCTGTATGAGGAAATGCCAGAGATTACAAGGTCAGTAGCTGAATCACATCTCACTGTCTGCATACCTGACACGGAATCCAGTATGAACACCCTCACCTTGGGCAAGGGGATATTGTCCACCATCCGTGATGACCATCGGAAATATCGCAAAATTATGCTGCCTGCATTTTCAACTGCAAACCTGCGCAGAATGGTCCCTCTCTTTTACGAAGTCGCGGAAAAGGCATTTGGTCCCGCCCCGCACGAAATGTTGTATTAACGTACAATTCAGCTTCGTGATGGCCTGATCGCCCCAAACGTTGGGGTGACTCCACAACAGGTGCGTTCTATCCGAATGTTGCACAGCGCCTCACACTTATAATTGCTGTCAGCTCGACGTTTACCCAATGTTCTCCCGCGCCTCTCTGGAGCTGATCGGGCGCACGGGAATAGGTTGCTCATTTGATCCAATGCTACCAGGGCACAGCGAGGCCAACCGGTATGGAGAGTCTTTACGGGAAATTGTGTGGGTGCCGCCGGGTCAGATTCTGTACCAATCACTGAACAAAAATATCTTAGTCCCAACGCATTCAAGTTGGCGGTTCTACTGCCCTTACTCCCACCGATCCTGAAAATGCCCTTCCCTTCCTTCCGCCGCTTCATGATCAACCTCCTTCCATTGCCGCCACTCCGTCGTGTCCGCGACCTTGTAGATCTCACGCACGCGACTGCCGTACAGTTAGTCCGGGATCGCAAAGCCGCCATCCTTGGAGGAGAACTGTCCCTGAAGGATGATGCACAAGACATCATGAGCATTCTCAGTACGGTTTTCAATATATCATCGTCTGGCCGGGCTCACTGCGTTCTGTAGTTAGAAGCAACATGTCAACGGAGGATGCGACACATCTTACGGACGAGGAGATGGTGACTGCTGTTACGTGAGTGTGTTCCACATCGCCGCCGTCAATAAATTCAGATGTTGCCGCCAGATCCATCATCTTTGCCGCAACGGACAGCATGTTGACGTCGTTGACCAGAATATTTCACATGCTGGCGCTGTATCCTGAAGTTCAAGACAAGCTCCGCGCGGAGATCCTCGCTGCCCCGGAGCATCTGGACCACGACTCGCTCGTGTCGCTCCCATACCTTGATGGTGTCGTTCGTGAGACCCTAAGACTGTAAGTTCATCCCGCCGCTTACCTGGGCTGAACTAAGGAGGGACCTAGACTTCCGCCCGCCGGGCCATCTATGTTTCGCGAGTAAGTCTTTACGTTGTTGCCTCGCGAGGATTCATAACCGTGCGAAATCATAGGGCATTTGAAGACACTGTGCTTCCCCTGAGCGCGCCGATAATTGGCGTCGATGGAACCATAATGAATGCTATTACTGTGCCTAAAGGAACATCAATTTACATTGCAATCGCCGCCGCAAACCACAATAAGCAAATCTGGGGAGAAGATGCCTTGGAATTCAGACCTGAGCGATGGACCAGCGGTAAAGCGGCTTCGGTAACGACCAAGATGTGCGGAATATATGGGAATACGATGACCTTCATCGGTGGCGGGAGAAGTTGTATGTGAGTTGATTAGTGTAGTGCGGTGGAAGGCTGGTGCTAATTTATCTAGCGGATTCAAATTCGCGCAGCTCGAGATCAGTGGGTGCCTTCGTTAGCTATGGACCTGGAACCTTGCAAAATCTGACTTCTCCCCGTCAGAGACTGTCCTTTGCGTTCTGCTCCGCGCCTTTAAATTCTCTGAGCCAGACCCCCGGATAAAATGGAAGATGACCGGCGTCATGGCATCCCCGAGTGTCGATAATCGAACATGCCTCCCCATACTCGTGGAACGCCTGGCCAGCTGAGTGGCATAGATCTATACGCTTGGTTTTTGGTTTGTGTCGGAATATTAAATATGCTATGTCCTCGCCGAAAAGGGGAGATCAAGTAAGCATGTCCGCCAGTACCCCTTCGTGACCGAATCGCTGTTTATAATCAGTGAGCGTCTTTTTTTGAAAATTTTCTCCCGACGCATCCAAGGGATCAGCGCCGATACCGGCATCCCGCGGGCGCTTCCGAATGATTCAGATTCACTCCCATACTTATCTTGATAGTGTCGCCCGCGAGGCCCCGAGACTGAGCTCATCCTGACAAAATATCCGTTTGTACAGTGTGGATCTTCGTATGCATTGCAGTGGATGTGAGGTGCAAGAACAAGGACTGGCTGACAGCTCATTACAGACACAGCCACGACGCAGGGCGACTCGAGGACAAGGTTGTTGGGCTGCCTGCGGGCATATGGTATGCATCTGTGCCTTGTGCTGAAACTCCGGTGTTCGGCTGCCTGCAGGGATCTGGTATGCATCTGGCAAGAATCTGACCCCACAGCGCAACAACAAATACATCAACAGCTGTCTAACCTCGGTAGGTAGGTAGATTTACACGGCACGGTCCAACTCATGAACGCCGGTATCCTTGTTTCATCTAGCTCACTGATAGATCAGCACGCAGTCACTTGCATCAGTGTCCTCATTATAGAGCGCCAAACTTCGGGAAAACGGCCCAATTGTTTTCATTTGCGAACATTAACAGCCAGAACATTTCAAATATATGCAGATGCAAGGGGGACTCGGGATTCGAAAAACGGATATAGGGTCGAAAGTTTTTTTCGACCCTCTGCCAGACCCCCCCTCCCCCCTATATAAGGAAGGAAGTTCCCACCCCTAGCGGCGGGCCGCGTCTCCGAGTCATGTGCGCGCTCACCGCCACCTCACCGCCACCAGGTTGACAACTTCCTAATCCACTCAGCGCTACAACAATTGACCTCTTCGACGCTCTGGTGGGGCTAGGACATCGTCAATTGTCAACCACTTGCATTTAATACATATCAGCTTCAATTACTAAATGATGTACGCTGTTTTCAGAGTCAAATATAGAATTTCAACATTGGCTGACTGTTTGTAGGTGCCGATACTGCCATCTTGCCCCAATCTCCCAAGTTTTTAACTCTATGTACATCAATGTCAATTTTCCGCCTAAATTATTTTGAGCGGCCGTTCTTTCCACCCTCGACGGACACTCGGGGATGTTCACAACAATTGATGGACCTTCCAAATCCAGAGAACCATGTTGTACATGCCCGTAGAGTCCCAAATACCCTCTTCCTGACTCCTGGAGTGCTTCAGGGTGTATTTCTGACAGTTTTGGACCTCCTTCATATTACATGATAAAAGTTTTTTTCAGCCCTCCCCGGGACCCCCCCCCCCCCCCTGTATCCGAAATTTTAATCCCGAAACCCCCTTGTGCAGATGGCACATGTACATTCTAACACCAAAAAAAAGAACAGCGCACGGTACGGCAGATCTATGTATCAGGGGTACACCGTGCACGCAGAATGAAAGGAGGTGTGCACTCACAACTAGGCGCAGCTGGTGTAGCTTGCGGAAGGAGGTGTATTGTCTTGCGACGGCGGAGTGACATGTGACCGGGCTTTTCCTCTTCCCGACCACCATGTCACGACGACACCCCGCTACAGATCTCGCACGGCAGCTTCGAGCCTGCCATTCGAGCCGACTTCTCATTCGAAAAGACTTCTCGATGAATTCTTTCAGTTTCTCTTTGTCCTCATTCGCCCATTGGCAGCCGCCAGGCACCATCTCAGTCTGCTTCCTATCTCAATCTGCATATCTCGCATGCATACTTTCACTCGAGCTCTCCTGCACTTCCACTTGGACTTTAGGCAGCCTTGCGAGGACTAGTTGGGCGACCTCAGGTAAGTTCATGTGCTGCACTCGACCTCCGTGCTATCGAAAGCCGAGGTCTTCCTGCACTCATGTCGCATTCGCACTCGCGCTCATGCCGCAACCATACTCTCCCTCAAACCCTCGCGCTATCAAAAGCCGGGGTGCTCTCGCGCTCATGTCGTATTCATACTCACGCTCGAACCCTCGCGGTATTGAAAGCCGAGGTCCTCTCGCGCTCATCTCGCAATCACACTTACGCTTATGTCGCACTCGCACTTGAGCCCCAACCCTCGCGCCATCGAAAGCCGAGGTGCTTCTGCGCTAACGTCGCACTCGTAGCCTCGCTCTCGTGCTACTGAAACCCGGCATACTCTCGCGCTCATTTCGCGCGCGCACTCCTTGTGCTCTCCGAAGCTGAGTTCTGCCCTCGTATTTACACCCCCCTCGTGCTATCGAAAGCCGTCCTGCGCTCATATCAAACTCGCGCTATCGAACCCCGAGATGCCTCTACGCTCATATTACACTCTCATTCACACTCCGCGCTCTATCAACACTTGAGACACCTCACTACTCAAAGTTGCCTTTGTTTTCACATTCATACTCTCGAAAGTGGGGGGTCTGCTCGCCTAAATGCCCTGTGCCTGTCACGCACTTCACAAACCCACTCATATCCCACCGTCTCAGACACCTCGTCCGAGCAGCGCATCCACCGTGCGCAACCCCACCCGCCCAACAGACGAATCACCAAAAAAGCAAAGCTTCTTCGATCGCTTCCGGAGCTCCCAGGCATCTTCGAACCCTCACGACGAGCTCAAGCGGTATTTCCAGATGACTTCCATCCCCCTCCCTTTCGAAACCACGGACCTCCTCGGCTGGTGGTATGCCAATCGCGCGGCGTTTCCGAATCTGTACAAAATGGCGCGCAATATTCACTGTATCCCTGGTACATCTTTCTTATTTGTTCATTAATCGAACCTCAAACAGGATCGGCGGTTGCTGTGGAGCGAGTTTTCTCGGGAGGCCGCGACACCATTGCCCTTCGTCGAGCCCGCTTGCGACCCACCACCATCCGAACCTTGATGATACTCAAAGCGCAGCTGCGCCTCGCGCGCAAGGAGATTCTGAAGGAGTTAGATGAGGCGGACGCGATCAGTCTTAAAAATTAGGGATTTTTGTCCGTACGTACGTATCTGTATTACGTCCGTATGTCGTCCGTATCGTACCGTTTCGCCCGTGGCGCCTCCTCCCAGTCACCGTACGTATCGGAAATTATGTCCGGACTCACGTATCTGATCACGTACCGTATATGGTACGTACGGTGCGATTCCCTACTAGAAAACCACGACAGTGCACATCTCAGTGCATTTATACCACAAAAACCTCAATTCGACGATGCTCTTGCTAACGACCAATTTCGCGACCTATTGATACTCTCTTCTGCACCACATTCTTCACTCCATCAACACATCAAATGTCTGTATCAAAATCCACCAAATCTGCTCTAAAATTGACGGATCCCCGATCCATTCCAAGAACCTACAGACAGGACTATCACCTCTTCTTTAACACGGCACCCTGCTTCCGTCCCATGTCCTCGCTCGGGTGAGTCACCCAGCGCTCCGGGTGTCACGCAGACCTGAAGCCAGAGAGTTGTGATACTCCTTCCTGTGCAGGGTGGTCACCAATCACGCCACAGATCCGAGTTGGGCTTGCTTGCGGCTTCTGTGGTGGAGGTGAGTTTAGGTTAGAGTCTGTGGGCATTTCTATTGTTTACGGATTTCATACTGATATCAGACAAAATCCAGGGCGGAGGAGCTGAAGAGATTCAACGCCAGCGCAGTCTGGCTATGGGGTAGGAGCACGATGCCGTGGAATGGCGTGACTCAGCGGTTCCGGCTCCTCGTTCACGTCTCGCCATCTCCTGAGCTATTGGCTTTGTTCAAGACTTGTTTCAGAATATCTTCTGGATTACAGTGCGGAGTTGGGAAGCGGCGCTGCGCAGATGGCTGGTGGTACGTGCATTATATTAATCCTCAGTTTTTATTCACTCATTGGGGAGTAGGATTTTGGTGATGAGACAACTCAAATGGTCAGCGTTCTTAGTGGTCAAAACCGGTCGTGGTTTCATGGGATTGACTCCCGCTCCTCATCGGTTTGGGTCGGCATCTCCTTGGAGTTAGTGCTTCCCCCGATTTTCTTTCTAAACCGATGTTCAAGAAATTCGCGTCCCCACCGGAAGCCGACCCAAATCCCGAGTTGAACCAAAAATCGAACGACAGTTGATGCGTGTTTGTCTCGAGCACCGCCACAGTTGTCCGTCATCGACGTCACTCCAACCTCTGTCCCCACAAAACGCGCTCCTCCCACCTCTCCTCCAAACCACCATGACCACCACCACGACCACCACATCGAACCCCGTCCCCAGCATCGACTCCGCTGCCCTGCTGCAAATGCCTGCAGACGAGTGGGCACAGAAAACGAACGGTATTCTGGAGGCGCACGAAACCGCGACCCAGAATGTTCCGGGCTCGTTTACCGAGGAGCACGAAGCGGCGCGGAGCGGGGAGATGCCGATGGGAACGGACAAGCCGTGCCTGCCCGCGCAGGACGACGTCCAGCGCGCGACGACGAACGCGGCAGACGGCGAAGGCGTACTTGCCGCAGGGCGGTGCGGCATATCTGTGTGCGTCTAATCCTTATTACTCTTATTCCTAACTCTGATACCTTGTGTTTAGCTTCTGCTTCATCTGAACCAAGCTCTGACCTCACACCCCTGCGCCCGCCATTCGCCCCCCCCGACCGCGCCTCTACGAACCTCAGCACAGAAGCCCAAGCCGGCTCCATCGGCCCCCCGGCTTCATCGGCCCCCCGCACCTCGATTCCCCTCCCCCCCCACCCCGAACGCCGACCTCGACAACCTCACCACGCTCGCGCACACCGGCGGCCTCGCCTCCCTGCCCCCCGTCACCCCGCTCGGCTCGCGCTTTGCGGAGAACCTCGTCACGCTGCCGGGCCTCGCGTCCCCTCCCGTATTGCCGGATGCGCCGCCGGCGATCCCGCCACCGCCAAATTCGACGACGACGGACGCGCAGCGCGCAGAGCCGGAGGTCACGGCGCCCTCGCCGTACGGCGTCCTCCCGCATGACTCGTCTGCCCTGCCCTCCCATTCTCAATCCCGTTCCGCGCCGGCAGGACCGCCCGCGCCCGCGGTGGATGTGGATGTGGACGGAAAGGAGGGGAGCCCGCAGCGCAAGCCGAAGCTCGTGCAGCGCCTCAAGGAGAAGATGTCCGTAGGGCATGCGCATTCGTAGTTCTAGCTCGACTTTTGAATGCGACATTTATTTGTAATGTATGATACAGTACCTGGCAATGATATACAATACCTTCATGTACTGCGGAGATGAGCCCATTTTCTGCTCAGCTTTACAGTGGTAGTGGGAAAGGGGAGGTCTTCGTTGAGTACCAAACTCGCTCCCTTCCAATGCCCGATGGCCATGGGATGTGGGGAGAGTCGGCGGTTCGACGCCGCCAGAAGACATGGTGTGAAATCCGATTTTTTTGTATCCTTGGAGCTGGAGCCACCGCGCGTCGTGTATGGCCTGGAAGAAATGCCAGTGTGAATTTACCCTCGTGGACTCTTGGTCTCACTTATTTGGCGCGTGAGGAAGGGAAGGAGGGAAGTCTTCGTGGAGTGCTGAACTCACTCTCGTCCCGTTGGGAGATAAGGCATAATACTGGGAGAGTTGGTGTTTCGACTCCACCCGACGACACTGGAAGGGTGAGCCCGACCGAGTTTTTCATCCCTGCAGCTGCTGTGTTTGCAAGGATATTTAGGCAGGCTGGAGGACAGGGAAGTCTTCGTGGAGTATTGAACTCACTGCCACCCCGTTCAGGAGTTAGGATTGAAATGCTGGGAAAGTTGGTGGTTCGCATCCGCCCGAAACATTATTGGCGGGAAATAGTGCCATTTTTGCGTACCTGAAGCCGCTGTGTTTGCAGGAATATTCACGCGCGCAGGAGGGAAGGAAAGTCCTCGTGGATTATTGAACTCCCTCCCGTCTCATTTGTGAAGATTCTGAGATATCGAAGAGAGTTGCACCCGAAGGCTCTGTCGCTATGCCGATATTTGCATTCCTACACCCGCCGTGGATTCACAGGATATTCAGGCGGGCAGGAAGGAAGGAAAGTCTTCGTCTGGTATTGAGCTCACTCCCGTCCCATGTGGTAGCGATATTGGTTCCTGGGAGAGCCGGAGGTTCGAATCCATCCGAAGACATGTATTGATGCGCTGGTTCGCAGTGACATCACGGCCCTTTGAGCATCTTCAGTCTGCAGGAATACAGGGAAGTTTTCGTGGAGTATTTAACTCACTCCCGTGCCATGCGGAAGTGCTCATCTTAAATCCTGGGAGACCTGGTGGTTCGAATCTACCCGAAGACCCTATCTCCTGGAATCAATATTTTTCATCCATGCAGCCGCCGTGGTTTTTAGACATATTCAGGCGGGCAGGAATACAGGGACGTCTTCGTGGAGTAATGAACTCGCTCCCCTCCCATTTCATGGAGGGGTCGCTATTCTGAACTGGTGGCTCGAATCCACTCGAACACATGAACCGCCAAGAGGTGTGACGCAAAAGGAAATGTTGGAGACTGGGTGGATTTAGCCCACCCGAAGATATCAATTGGTCCGACGTAAGTTTAGTCAAATGAACAACAATACTTTATCCTCGCTGCTCATGGCGTTATCTGAACCAACGTCCGAGTAATCACGTGGGATCCTACAACGCCAGTCTAATTCACACTCTTGGACAGAATGAGCCCGATTGAGCTGGGCTGCACATATATAGGACCTCCGGCGCGTCCCATACAATGTCCCTGCGTGATATTTTTCACAGTCTTCCCAATTTATTCATTCACTCCTCGTTTCGTCGACCTCTCGGAGTACTAAAATGACCAACCACTGAAATACAAGTGTATGAATTTACTGTTAGAGAATCGGCCGCAACCCGTCAATATCAAATAATTGAAGCCGCTCCCGCACTCTGCCAGTCGCATAGTTCAACAACAAGTCTTTCAAGAATTTATATGGTGAGGATCCCCATTTGGACCCGGATCTGGGATTGGCGGCTGGAGGACATACATCAGCAGTGTGAGGAGGATCGCTTAGATACACACATGGGGAGGAGTCCGTGCCGGTGTCGGGGATGCGGGCTCGGTCAGTGGTGCAGCGTCCGGAGTGGTGGGTGGAGGGGGAGGGGGAAGCTCAGTCGGGGGTGGATTGGGTGGGTCGGTAGCAGTCGACGGGGTGATCGTTTGTACGCTTGTGGGTGTGAGTTGGAGCACGAGTGATGATGTAGAGGTGCTCTCGGGTGTCGGTGCACTGAACCACTCGTCCATCCCGCTTCCATAGGCAGATACGGATAAGACATCAATCTCGGTGACGGTAGAAGTGGTATCGGGAGTCGACATAGGCACAGACCGCGACTGCAGGATGAACAAGAAAAGCGGGAGTATGATGAGCATAAGAATGTTACTTCAAACTTGAAGAAATGGTACCAGACGGAGATTTCATGTGACGCTCAAGGGTCTTTAACAAAAGCCTTTCATCATGAACCCGCTCTAAAGTCGGCGCACGGAACGGTGGCATGGAAGCGCATACACCGTCGATCCGCCACATCGCCTCTAGAATCCCTGCGGTGCATACCGGCGTGATCGCAGCTATGAAGCGTGTTTCAGGGGTTCAAGCGACGGCGATCACGGTAAAAAAGGTCAGCCCGCAGTAGAAAATAACTTGATCACCATTATTGATAAAGACCGCGTTGATAAGTCACGGCATTGACGGTGCGGGATCCATTCTCCATGTCTTCACTACCGTTGTTAACGATGGAGATCACCATCCACGCAACAGACTACGAAATCGCGGCGACTGGCTGTCGAGTGGGATCTCTGCCCTATAATCCAAGGACGGAAAAACACACTGTCCCTCCCTCTTACCATGTCGCACCCATCTACTCAGCAGTTTGTCTCTCAAACGACACGTACAACATTTACTGCTACTGGGACTTGCATTCTATGGGACGAGTCCAGGGCACACTTCATCAATTGGGATGCACATGATTGTGCGAGTGCGGAGCATACCCACGAAATGAGCTTCACCGGGGAGGAAATAGTTGATGTGATCGCATGCGAAAGTCGGGTGTTCGTTTTGACCCGTATCCTGACGGGTACTCAATGGACTCGGTACGTTTTATTGGCATCCGGGTCCAATGTATCTGACTGGACTCCAGGCCATGGGCCCGAAGGGGGTCGTCGTGGATGGATGGGGACATATATAACCTGTGTGAGCATCCACTCGCGAACTATTTTGTGCGTGCGTTCTGCGCTGCAGGAGTGGACCATATGGGGGAAACCCTGGCTGTTCCACACAGAGGAGTCAAGGCGGTGATGCACGCGGTCTCAACTCAAATCATCGTGAAGGTGGTGGGACAGGAATGTGTTGCATCAATTTGGCGTGCTCCCAACAGTGAAATGTCCACCTGGGTCTTAATTCATGCCGAGCTCACCTGGGTAAGCATAAATATGATTTCTAGACGGCTCACATTTTGACTTCGCCAGGATCCCGAGATCATAGCCAAGGAAATAGGATTTCACAACGCCCAGGCGGAACTCGAGTATTTAGACGCACCTGACGATGGAGAAGATGAAGGCCCCAAGGAAAGCTGCATGCTATTCGACGACGTGGAAACCCTCGATTATGCATTCCTCACTGACACTCTGGTTGTACGACTTCGGGAGAAGGTTGAATGTCGGGCCGATGTAGATTTCTGGTTGGAGATCTTTCAAATACGCCAGGCGCCCTCGGGGTCACCCGTGTTCTCAGTGTCGCCGATCCTCCTGAACTTTTATGTGCCATGGAACCTGGGTCAAGGAGATATGACCGAAGCTGGATTGATGACAAGTGATATATCCTCCCAGCCCAATTCTCTTTCCATCTGGATACAGTATAAGTATGCATATTATCCGGGCCTCGCCATTTTAATGCTCACGTGCCTTTGGTGATGCCTAGCGGGAATTACAGCTTCACGGTCCTCAACATCCCAAAACTCGTTGAAGGTGTTGCGAATCCATCGCAATTTACTTCCCACATGAACCCGATCCAGCTCGTCTGTTATCACGACCTTCGGACGGACGATCCTTTCGTTGCCCATATTTCGCACGGTCTTCGCCCGACCACTGCCCACAAGACGTTGCTGTTTCCAGCATTCGACCTCGACCCCAACTACGCCGACCCAGCGGTCCCCTTACTGCGATTCCTGCTGTTCGGGGATGTCGGGGAAACTCCGAAGACGATTAATATCCCCATAAACAGCTTGGACACACTCCTTGCAAACTTTCATCGCCAGGACCACTGGCACATGGGGTACGCGCCATTCGTCGTATCGTGGGATGGATCCAGCAGGATATGTGTCGTTTTTCGTCGGATCCGGAGAGAGTGGCTGCGGGAGGAACCATCCTCCCCTCGAGTGTGGTTTATCGACTTGAGTCAAGAGATTCTTACCGAGATCACGATACAGTAGAATGAGCAGCAAAATGCACTTCAGATCACGAATGGAACTCCCCAGTGACTTGCAGGGAGCAGGGGAACGAGCGAAGGCGCCGGCCCACCGGGCCGGAGTTATGTAGGTTGTACTTGTTGATGTATGTATGTGCGGTGACTGCGGTCAGAACACCACTGCTTGCTTCTCGTCATCATGAGCCGTCGTTATGTTCGACAACGCCGCGTCCACAATCAAGGAGAACTAGTGAGTTTTATGACCCCGGCCATGTTCATCCACAGACATGAATAACCCACCCAAGATGGTATCCGTGTTTTACCGATAGAAATCCCGTCCCGCGCCACGAACCCCGGGACGGTATCTAGGATTAACGGCGATCTGGCTCACTCACAACGGACCAAGTCTCAACGATTTAAATTGACTCCTTTCAGATTCACAGGTTCACCCTTTCTCATCCCAACCCATGACACTGCTGGCAGTAGCCGTGGTTCTCAATTTCTCACATTTCTCACTCGCGACGCCGGTCATTGCAAGGGACATCTATGCCTCTCGCACTGTCCCCCATCGATCATGTGAGATGCTGGCTAACCATTGTGTCGGCACATCTACACCGTCGGTATGCTTCCAAACCTCTGATTATGGCACATTCGTAATTTCCCCTTTGGACAGGAAATTAAACAAACCTGGTCCATTCACAGTTGTGTTGCGGCAGCTGCATGCTACGGTGTGAGTCTAAGAACTCCATGAAACCTTCTAGCTCATTTAGAAAACCATCCAGGCTGAAGCAGTCGTTGACATTCTCTGCAACCGCACCACCGTATGCCCACGATTGAGGGATGAGGTCAGGATTCCATCGGATGTGAGCTCCCCCCCCGGCTGTGTCGCATTTCTGCGCGCTGAAATTCAGATGAGATGTATGCCTCGATCGTCCCAGCATGTGCCTCCATAGGCCCAGGATGCTACATGTCGCAAGGTTCATCTGTCCCCATCTTGCGACATAAATCCATATTTATTGGTCCCTGTAGATTTATACCGTGAATATCATTATGCGACACTCCATTCAATGAACGCCGGGGAGTTACCGTCGTAAGATCTACATCTTGGCACACCGACCTAATCCTGACCGGTCGTAGCGCCGCAGAGGTTGACGCCATTTGGGACTCGTTGGCATCCTCTGTCACCGTAAGTGAGAGTTATCGAAGCCATAATGCGCCTTTACCCACAGAGTTGTGGACTTAATTGTCAAAACTCGCGTCTGTCTTATGAAGAGTTTAATCAATGGTTCCAGGTATTATCTAGCCATTCACGCATCCTATTGCCGTCACATTCAACCGTTAGTTCAGATTCATGAACCGGTCGGAGTGTTGACACCTGCCGAACCTCCCGGTAAGCGGTCAACTCCTACCACGACCCACGTACGGCCGAAGTCGTCCTCGAAAAAGTCTATCACGTTGAACACGGCATCTGAATCTATGAAGTCCTTCAAGGCAGTGCCATCCACACATTTGGTATCCCCTAGCTCCAGACCGGAGGCTATCCGTACCCTCCCCCCAACGAGTCATCAACCAGGGGCATCATTGATTCACTCATCCTCAAATGTGTCGATCTCCGCCTCCAGTGTCAGGTCCGTCTCGAGGACACTCCCAACGACAAGGCGGCTACCAGCTACACACACCTCGAATCCCCACACCGCCCATCCGACGTCTAGTAACCCCTCCAGATCCAGGGTGAGTGTAACTTCAAAACCAACCTACGATTCTCGGACAGGCTCCCCGCCGGTCCCATCCCCGTCAAAAGCGGATTCCGCATCCGGAGCATCGGTGACGTCCATATCATTCAGTAAGGAGAATTGGACCTTTTCACCTCACCACTTACCACGGATGCAGACAGCAACCCCGCACCACCGCAGGGCGCAACAAGCGAGACTTTCATCGCACCCGGTATTACAACAGCGATACCTGTTCCGACCGTCACAACAGTAATCACGTTGGGGCCTGCCTCTGTGGCCAATGTCACTTTAAGATTTAGCACAGTAACCAGTGGATCGCGCGGAGAAAGCACAATAGTCAAGACCGTTCAATCCTCCGCATCCACAAGAGCTGCAATCACAGTGGGACCCGGTGGTGTGGTCATCGGTTCAATTCCTACTTCAGTGTCCCAATCTGGCGCGGTGATCCCAATATTCAGTAAGATCTTATGGACCACCCGGTCCTACGATACTAACAATGCAATAGATACTAATCCCATTCCCCCACCCGGAGCAACTGAATTGTTGAGTTTTTGCCCCTATTTACGGTATATGCGCTATAACCGCGGCGCGTGGCATTCAGGACGTTCACGGGAATGGGAGGATTCTCGACTGTTGTACCTATTCCGACCGCATCACATACAATAATCGCTATCGGTGGCTCCTCTGGTGGATAGCTCCAGGCTTATATGAGAAGCCATCGGTACCCCATCAAGCATTTGGGCTGATGTCATGCGACGGAATCTCCCCCAACATTGTTAAAACGAGTCCAGTAAAGAAACCCAGAAAAAAGGATGGAAGCATCGCTGACTTCCAGAGTCACCTATAACGCCCTAATAACCCCTCTAGTTAGAGGTGGATAAATAGCATATCTCCACCTCTAACTAGAGGTGCTTTAAAGCGAATACCGTGGGCGCAATAAAGGCGCGATATCGCGCTATTTAGCAGTAGAAATAGCGCTGAGATAACGCTATTTATCGCTATCTCAGCGCTATCGCTAAATAAATAAGAGATAACGGCGCGCCATCAGCGCGCCATCGGCGCGCCATCAATCTTGCCGCCGCGCACGCTAAGTCGATGCCGCCGCACCTAATAATGCCCGTAAAATAAAGAAAATATTCGGGGACACTCCCCACCCATTCCCACAGCCTGCAGTACAAAAAAATAGCTAGTGACAGCGACTATAATACAGTAAAGTTCGATATATACGACGTGCGCGCCCCGAGGCATACCTAAGTCTCTGCCGGCGCCCCCGTGCCCCCATCCGCGATGCGCAGGACGTTCATGAACGCCTCCGCGGCGGCATCCTCGTCCTCCTCGCCCTCGCCCTCGCCCTCGCCCTCACTCTCCTCCTCAATGATGCCCCGGTCAGCACCCCGCATCACCACATCTGGGTCTTGCGGCGTGGCGCTGCGGGGTGCAGCGGGGGGGCGGGCGTGGCGCTCTCTGCAGACGCTGACGCCGGGAGTTAAGGAGGCGGTGAAGCCGTTCTCCTTGCTGAGCTTGACGAGGCGCTGCATGTGTAGCGCATTAAAGCGGCCGCGCTCCATGCGGTACCGCCCGACCTGGTACGCCAGCCCGTCGTTGCCCTCCTCCCGCAAACGTCGCTCGTGGTGCGCGAGGAACGGCTCCTCGTCCGCGATGTGCGTGACGAGGCGTTGGATCTCGATGTCGAGCCGGATTTGCTCCTCCTCGGCGCGGAGCAGCTTGAAGTGCTGGTCCATGGCGACGCGCCCGACGGGGAGGGCCCACGGCTCTTCGCGGATGTCGTGCCGTCCCTCTCGGAGCAGGTCGAAGTCTGCCAGGAAGGCGTACTCGACGACCTCGTCCCACGAGACGTGGATCCTGGGCGGGATCATCGAGCTGGCTGCGGCGTTGTACCGTTCGATGGACGCTTTGATCGCCTTGGAGCGCACTTGAAGCGCTTTCGCGATGTGTTTCCGCATCTTGTATGCTGGATAAACAAGTCAGATCCCAGCCATGATTCAGGGATTAACGACGCACCTGTCCCCGCAAGATTGCACTTGCAGAGCTCCATTAGCCTCGCGACAATGAGGCCCTCGAGGTCGTCCAGCGAGCGCTGGTAGCGACGCTTCCCCACCATCGTCGCGACCTCCTCCCACTTATCGCTCCCCGGCTCCCATCGCGCGGTGTCGAGGCGGACCTCCAGGTCCTGCACGAGCTCACGCGCCTTATCCACCAGCTCGATGGCGTGCCGCCGCCGAGTCTCGATCGCGCGCGTTTCCTTCGCTGCGCGCTGGTAGGCGTCGCGCTCCGTGGGTGCGGGCATTGGCGGCGGCTCGAGCTCTAGGACGTCCCTCAGGCGCTCCCTGGACATTCTTGGTCAGTTCCGCCCCCCACGCAGACAGAGGACTCACTCGTAATCCCGTAGGTTTACCAGCTTCTGGTAAAATTCCATCTCCATCGTCTCCTCGATGGGCTCCTTGGAGAGCGTGGCGAGGAAGGCTTTCTCCTCCTCCAGCCACGTCTCGAAGACGTCTCGCGTCTGCACGCCGAGTCTAACCATTGCCTCGCGCAGCGCTGGCAGCGTCTTCTTGACGGCGAGCGCCCGCCGGTACTTGTTGCAGAGGAGGAGGGCTACGAGGGTCAAAAAATCAGCCGCGGAATTAAAACACAGAAGATGGCGAACTCACAAAGGTTCGCATATGTGTCGAATGCATCGGTGTGCTTCATGTACGTGGTGATCGCCTGCTGGCGATGGAACCGGCTGGCGTGTCGAGTACCTGGCGCGAGGGAGTTGGACTTGGAAAAATACGACTCGCAGTTCTCGAGCGCCTCCATCCCGACGCCCTGGACATAGGTGGTGAGGTTGTAGACTTGGCACCGCCGTGCGTGCGCGGCGCCGTGGAATGCGCCCACCAGGGCCCTGAAGCCCGTATCGCGCGCCAGCTTCGTCAGGCCTGGGTGCGCTTGGACCATCTTGAGGAATTTGCAGCCGATGTCGTACCCGACGCCAATCTTGCCGAAAATGCGCATGAGGTGATTCACGACGGCGAATCCGTACTTTGCCCTGCCCCCTCACGTCAGTGCGGCTCACTTAAAAAGGGGGACGCGACTTACAGCTCCCCACTCTTCACCATGTCCACCACGACGAGCGCGAACGAGTGACGGCAGAGCGCGGGGAATATCCCCCTCTCGTCGTACATCCCGAGCGCACGCGAGGTCACCTCCTCCCTCATATTCTGCCACCTCTCCGCGCAACCGTCGCGCTCGCCCTCGCCCCCACCCTCCTCCTCCCCAGGCTCGAAACCCTTCATGAAGTCATCCAGCCCCTCCTTCGCGAACCGGTCCACCTCTTCCCGTGACAGGTAGTAGTCGCCCGGGGCCTCGCGCTCGTCGATCCATTCCCTTGACGCGCCCGTCGCCAGCGTGCTATCCTCCTGCCACTCGTCGCGCTCGCGGGTGAGGAAGCGGCTGAGGGAGTTATTCCCGTCGATGGTGAGGAGCATGGGGATCTCCAGCTCCGCCTCGCCCTCCAGCTTGTACATGCAGCAGGGGCAGGCGTTCTTGAGGCGCCAGTTCGGAGCATCGCGGCCCAGCGCGACTTGGACGCGCTTCTCGACTACAGCGAGGATGGCGAGGTAGAGGTCGAACGCGATCGAGAACTGAGTTCCTAGGTGCGTCCGTGGAGGGACGCCGTGCATATCACACAGCGCGCGGACCCAGGCCTGGATTCCGAGCCGTGGGCAACGCAGATGCGCGACTCGGTACACCTCGAGCGTGCGGATGGAGATGGCGACGGATGGGAAGTAGGGGGAGATGGGCATGAGGCCCTGGCGTACGAACGCCGCGGATACGTAGGCGTCGCCACGAATGATCTCAATCTGAGAGTCACGGCAGGCTGTAAAATTGTAAGACTGGTGAATAGAAAGGAAAGCACAACGCACAGAACATGTCCACCACGACAATTGAGCGCGTTTCCTCCACGACGGACCCCTCCGGAAGCTCATACTCCGTCGCGAGCCCTCCCTCTGAAACGCTCAGCTGCCACTGGACGTAGGCATCGGCCATCGGCTCCATTTGCGCTGCAAACGCGTTGACAAGCTTTTGCGTGCGGTCGCGTCGCGTTCGGTGGTCCCGAGTTCGGGGGAAGAGCCGGCTGCTCCATGTCAGAATATAAGCCCCTCAGCAGAAAAAGAAAACGTACTTGTGGTGCGCGCGCAATTGATCGAGCAAGCTGCGATCTGCGTCCTCAACCTCCTCCGGCGTCAGGTTCTCGCCGGCATGGCTTATGTCTGCCCTGACCCTGCCGTGCAGAACATCGTCCTCGTAGTCGCTGAAGGCGTCGCCAGCCGGGTCGAAGTTGTCGCCAGGGTCATCGGGGATGTCGCGGATGCTGTCCTCAGCGCGGCGTTCGGCCTCACTGAGGCCTGCAGAAGAATTAGCAGAGGATGGGAATTGAATAAATAACATACCTTCTCGGCGCTCGCGTTCAATCCGCTCATCTTCCATCTTCAGCACGCGGATTTCTGCCGGGGTGAGGCGTGCCCGCCTCGCGACAAGCCGACCCTTCCCATTGCGCTCGGTGCCGGCGATGACGATGTGGGCGGAGTTAGAGGATGCAGACCTGCGATTTTGGCGGCGCGCCACTGAGGCTCGGACACTAGAGGGCATCGTGTCGGGTGCGGCGTGTGTTGCAGGATCACGGGAGGGAGTTGTGAGATCACGGGAGATGTGTTGCGATCACGGGAAGGAGTTGTTTGGCTATATATTGGTTCTGTGACTTGTCACAGACCGCGTTTCTCTCTTCTCTCTAAGTCCTCCCACCACAAGCTCCATCCCTCAAACTTTCGGTAAGTTGTCCTTTCACGTGGCATTGTGTCTGCGGCATCCAACCCCGCCGAGCTCAGACCTGGGCTTGCGGCAGAGGGCGTCCTAGGCACAGTGCCACTCACCACCTGCCGCCACAGAACTGACGTGTTTTTCGCAGAATTTCACGATGGCATGGGTGGAGCAGCCCCGGCAGGCGAGTGCACTCCCACCTCCCGAGGCCGTTCTCGCTGACCACCCCACAGACACGCCGCGGGACCATATTTTCGCCCTTCACGCCCCTCATCAACGCCGCCTTCGACTTCGGCGCCATTCTGGCGAATCCCGTGGCGGTCGAGCGCGAACACACGGACCAAGACCACGACGATTCGGAGGGGACCATCTTCTCGCCCTTCACGCCCCTCATCAACGCCGCCTTCGACTTCGGCGCCATTCTGGCGAACGCCGTGGCGGTCGAGCGCGAGCACACGGACCAAGACCACGATGATTCGGAGGATGAACCCGATGAGCCGCCGGAAGCCCACCTGGAGCCCGCCGCCCCAGACGATGTGGACGACTTCGTCCCGCCCCTCGTACCGACGCCGGACCCATGGGATGATGTGGATGACGAGCCTCCGCATTCGCCCCCGCACCGTTCGCCCTCCCCTCCCGCGAAACGAGCGCGCACTGCCGCCGACTGCATTCGCGAAGGCAAGAAGGGGCAAACGCACGCACACCGCCGCCGCGCCGCCAAGCGCGCTCGCAAGCTGGACCAAGAGGGCCATAAACCTCGGCCGTCCGTGCTTGAACGCCACGTCCGCGCGCCCCTCGCGGCTCCCCTCCGTGCCGCGATCGACGCACTCACCCTCCCCGCCGCCTACGGCGCGTACACTGCTCGGGTCGAGACCGCCGATGAAAAATGGGGCAGCAAGAAGCCGCGCCCACTCTCGGAGATGCTGCGGCTGGGGTTCCAGCTTGTTCGCTGGAATGGCTAGTGAGCGCCGCACCTTTTCCGCCACGTGCCCCTACTCACCTTCCGCCAGCGACCCCCGCCCCCTTGTCGATTCCGCCGGGCGCATCTTCGCCGTCCTCGTCGGTCAGCCGCGCGAGCAGAGCTGGGCAGCGGATGTGCGCAAGGCCTATTGCCTGATCACCGCCGAGGGGATGGCGGCGTCGTTCCCCGCCAGCATGCGCCGGCACCGCCGCGGGCTTTACGCAGCGATCACTGTGGGGGTGTTCTACGGCAAGGGTCAGACGGTCCCATCCGCTCTCCAGGTGGATCCCAAATACGCCGGTGCCATCCAACGCCTCTTGGCAAGCCCCGCCATCATGCGAATGGCAAGCTTCGCGAGCGGTAAGTTCTTCAAACCCTTTCCCGCTGCATCGCCTGAAGCCTTTAACTTAGCTTCATTCGCCCTCTGGGCACCGCGCCTCTACAAGTACTACCGCGACCAGAACGACGTGTTGCACGCCCACCTCCCCCACTTGCCGTGCAACTTCGCGCGGTCCGTATTCTCCGGCGCGACCTTCAATTTTGGACCCCACGTCTGGACCTACCGCCACCGCGATGTTCAGAACCTCCCGTTCGGCTGGTGCGCAGTGCAGGCGGCGGGCGACTTCGATGCGACGCGCGGCGGGCATCTGATCCTCTGGGACTTGAAGCTCGTCGTCGAGTTCCCGCACGGCGCCTTAATCTTGCTGCCATCCGCAACGATCGCGCACTCGAACGTCCCCGTGGCTGCCGACGAGACGCGCATCTCATTTACGCAGTTCACCGCCGGTGGACTCTTCAGGTTTGTCGACAACGGGCTTCAGACGGAGTGGCAATTGGAGGCGCGGGATGGGGCGGAGTACGAGCGCGTTATCGCGGCGAAGGGGGCGCGCTGGGCCATGGGCCTTGGACTATTAAGTACCTTAGATGAACTGTTAGCTACCCCTTCATAAATTTCTTTTTGCCATTTTTTTTCCGTGCGCCCAAGGACATCATCGCGAGCAGCGATCAAGCCTGACCAAATAAAGTACCGAACTGATTTCAAAAGTCTCGAACTGATTTCGCGCCATTCCTTGCTTTTGCCGCAGATGCCCGGCCTCAAACTTTCGCAGCATGATTATCTGCATGGTACAGGGCGTTTGAGATTTTTTTTTTTTGGTACGAGATTAAATGTAAAGTCGCAACGGATGCGCCTGTGGTTCCAGTTTTTTTTTTATTCGGAGACGTATCTACGTACTCGATGTCCTCATAAATTGTCGAAAATTTTGAGGAAGCGGTTGAGCTCAGGCGATTTAAAAGGAATTGATTCAAGTGTCCCGAACTGATATGGCAATCAGTGAGTGAAGCCGTGATCGCGGATTCTTTCTCCTCCTACTTCCTACCTCGGGCTTTCATCTCTCCTCGCTCCCATGCCCCGCGGACGCAAACCACTGGACCCCGAGGAAAAGCACATTCGTCGCCAGCAGACCCGCCGGGGCTATGCCGAACGGTGCGTACGGCAACACTAACAACATCCTACGCAGCTCATCTCACACGTCCTGTCACCAGAAATGCCGATCTACTCAAACAAGCGGCTCGGGAGAGGATGAGGCGGTGCGTGGATCACCGTACCATAGGCCCCCGCTTACTCCATCCAGACGGCGTGAAGCCTTGACCATCGCGCCCTGGAAGGAACAGCGTGCGTACAAGGACAGAGCCTGCAAGGCGTCCGCTGCCTACCGCGACAGGTACGTCCGTGGCGACTCCGGTACACACGGGGCTCATCTATCTTCTAGAAAAGAGCACGAGTTCCGCACCGACATGGCGGAGCGGCGCACATTGGATGTGGAAGAGCGGGAGCAGCGGTGCGTGCTCCCATGCACTAATTTTCATTTTTTCTCATTCGACTTGGCTCTCCAGCGACAAGAAGGCGAAATCTGCGGTGCGGAAGGACCCCCCGCCGCCCCCGCGCACACCGCCGCCGCCGCGAAAGCGCCCAGCTTCAGCGCTGCTGAATGATGAAGGCGTGTCCGGCGACGAAGACACATCCGACCCACGCGCCGCTGCCTTGCGCGCGCCACCGCCCCAATACCGCGGGTTCGGTTGTCCCTGCGGCGAGCTCGCATGCGAGCGGTGTGCTTGCATTTGCGAGCTGGCTACCGACTTTTACCCCGGACACGAGCACTATAAAACGCAGCGCTGGAAGGCCGCCGGCTGCCCGTAATATTTCATAGCACGAATGTTATTTTATGTAGCGCAAATGGATTTCTTGTACCAATTTTCGGGGATTTCAGGAGGGATCAATCCCGTGGGAACTTTGACTTGTGTACTTTTGCGTCTCTCTCTCTGCCTCTTTCTTTTGACCTCTCTCTCTCTGCTTCCTCCCTCCACCATGCCCGGCGTCAACTCAACCCAGAAACTCCCGTACCCGGCTTACCGCCCTGACCGCGGACACGAAGACATTGTGCAACACTCCGCCACCCACGACCTCGCCTTCCACGGCGTTTTGAATGGCCCCAAAGCTGGCTTCGTTTTTTCTTCCAGGTGCGTAATCGCGTGCCATCGGACAGCCGTACCGCGCTGACACACTGACCAGGACGACGCTCGAGCACGAGCTCGCCGACGATCCAGAAGCACGGTCAATCATCGCGCCCACCTGGGAGCGTTTGCTTACAATGTGGATGGGGTGCGGGGTTGGCGGGAAGCCCGTAGAATTCATGCCCGGTCCCCCCACCTCTGCCCCAAC
The DNA here is from genome assembly GCA_029204335.1 of Mycena vulgaris. Classification (NCBI taxonomy): domain Eukaryota; kingdom Fungi; phylum Basidiomycota; class Agaricomycetes; order Agaricales; family Mycenaceae; genus Mycena; species Mycena vulgaris. The sequence continues at coordinate 34,335 of JARGYA010000833.1, forward strand.
ATGGAGGGCGCGCACCTGGATGAGCCGCGCCATCACCAAGTCCAGCGCCGCGCCAGTCCTCTGTGATCCCGTCTTCCTCCCGGAGTTCCACCACGAGGACTACAATGTCCACGATGCGCACCCCCACCGCCTGTATTACGCCTTCCCCAACGGGAATTTTGTTGGCGCTGTGTCCTCCCAGTACGTCCCTTTGTGCCTTTGATTTTTTTTGCTCTCTGTATTTACTAACTATAATACAGCCAGGCCGTCGTGGAAATCCTCCCCGGCCAAGTCAACGAGGAGGATCGCATCGTCATCAGCGCCTCCGACTGGAACCGCCTCGTCGACCTCTGGCACGCCAAGTGCCGGGAGTTCCACGACCACCATGGCGACGACGTCGTCCGCAATGCGACCGCCTGGCCGACACCTCCCACACTCCCTGCGCTCTCCACGCCTGGCGAACGCCTGCGCGAGGTGAAACGCGCGTACAATGCGCGCCCCTCTGGGAGGACGACCCAGTGGTCGAGGGGCGTCGACGTCGCCGCCCACGTCTTCAAGGCGGCTGGCACTTCCAAAGCACGCAACGCGCTCGTCCGTGCCCTTGCGCTTCAAGCCCCGGGGCGCCTCCCGGATATGCTTTACTGCGCGGACCGGGCGCGGATGTCTGAGGCCGACGCGGACGCGCGCTGCCTTCACCGCGAGGCCGTCGCCGTTGCGCAGTCCGGAGTCGAGCGCGCGGCGATGGGGGGAGGCTTCCAGGCCATGGCGCATGCCGCTTCTTGCGTGCGCCCCCGCCGCACCTCCAGCGACACCTACAACGACTCGGGCAAGGGTGTGGAGCGCGGATGGCACACCGTCGGCGACTACGAGGCGGGCGGGGAACACGAGATGCCGGACCACACCTACCCCGATGACTACCCCGAACGCCTGTGGCCCGGTGTCGACACGCCCCCCGGCCCCTGCGCCTTCCAGATCGTGCGTCGAGCGGACGGGGGCAACGAGATCGTCCGCCGTGCTGCGAGCGCGGCCCCCGACGCGCCGCGCAGCGAGGAGATCCCCCAGGACGAGCCGTACCAGCCCATTTCAATCTCCTCGGACAGCGAAGACGACGACGACGACGACAAGTTCCCGCCCCTCGAGTAGTTTTTGGTTTTTTTTTGGCTATACTATCTTGAAAATGCACTGTACAAAATCTGTAGCATAGGTCGTGTTTTGTATATTTGAAATGTAGATGCCTGCTTTGTCTTGAGATGTGAGAAAGATGAAAAAATCGAAAATAAAAATGAAATATTCACTTGGGCGTGGAGGACGAAGGGCATAATAAAAGAAAGTATGAAAAACATAAGAAAGAAGCCAGGTGGTGTAGCCGTATGGTACACGCCGCGAAAACATAGAGGGATTTTATGATTATGTTTACACGGAGTCCCCAGTTTGAGTCCGGCCTGGCGGTAATTCCGGAAACTGTAATTTTTTTAAAAAAAAATTACTGGGTGGGGGGCTCGAACAAAAGGACCAGGTGGTCGAACGGTTGCGTAAACTCCGTTCACAATCTGAGATTGTGAACGGAGTGCACGCTGTGCCACCATTAAAAAGTTTGGCATAAACACCAGGCGGCGGAGAATTTCGGGACGCTCGGAAATAGTCGGGAACTCGGAGATCACCGGGAATGGGAAGAATCGGCCCGGAGAGATGCGATCAAAAATTAGACAAGCATCGGTCAACGATGGGAAATCAACTGCGGACCGCGGGCGCAGCAGCTGCGGACTGCGGAGGCTGTGCTCCAAAAGGTATATAAGGAGCCGTGGGAAGGAATTTTTGAAAGTAAGAACCCATATTTGTAAACTACGAATCTACAAATATACTTTTTCTGCGATTCCTCCTGCACGTGCTTGAACTTTTAAGTTTAATCAAACACCTGTACTCTACTCACCGATTGACTGCAGCCCGATCAGCTGCGCCCGCGACACGCTACCACCAACGTGTGTAATCTGAAGTAAGGTACTTTTGATTGCCGCAGGGTCCTGTGTCGATACACCGAAGCAGAACCGCCGACCGAGTAATTTACCGCTTTAAGTCTTGGAAAGGGAATTCCTTACGTGAGGTGCGAACACTTGAAGATCCTCTGAATAAAGTTATTTCCGAGGCCTTCAAGGGAAACAATTTTTCCACTCAACATCATTGGAGCCCACTGCGAGGGGAAAAATAACCTCTGAAACTCATATATTCCCTCTTTTCGACTACTACGACACGCAGACTCAAGGACAGATTTAACCGCCAACAGCCGATCCGAACAAAGACGAAACTACGCAAGAATGACTCGAATGAATGAATTTCTAAATGAAGAACACCGCCGAGAGTATGAACGAAGGTTCCCGAACAACGCGGAGGCAGGTCCTTCCGTGACTTCTAAGAATAAAGGCAAAGGAAGAGCGAAAAATGGAAGTAGAGGAGGTCGCTCTGTGTGGGATTATTCAGGGGAGGATGACTCGAGTTATGCAGGACATGACTCAAGCGATGAGGATAGGAGACAGGTCAGTCCTCCCTCATCTCCGGAACCGCCTCGGATGACGGCACCGGCGCCACCCCCATATTTTAGCGCACCGTTGCGTACGAGTTACGACATGCCGATTCGGGGAAGCAAAGATGCCCCCAAAACCTTCCGCGGCAGGCACACGGAAGTGCAATTATTTATTGATCACTACGAGCAGCTACTCAATAAATGCCGAGTAACTAGTGAGAGGGAAAAATGTGACTTCCTGCTCAACTACTGCTCGGTAGCAGTACAGAACGTGATTCAGACAAGCGAGTACTTCGAAAAAGGGAGTTGGGTGAAGCTCAGGAAAGATATCCTGAAGCATTTTGATGCTGACCGTGCAACTGAAAAATACAAGCCGTGGGATGTAGAGCAATACGCGAAAAGAATGCGGGGACGGACCTGTTACACCCTCACACAATGGCGCAAGTACTACGTGCGGTTTTAATGCTATCGCGGGAGGGCCGTTGCGTCGAGGACATTTAACGAAACGTTTTACCACGAATATTTCTGGATAGGCATCAATAGGCCGCTCCGCCCCTTATTGGAGAACAGAATCAGGCAGGTGAATCCATTTCGAGGGGATGAGCTTTATACCGTCAAGGAATTGAATGCCTGCAGGTGAGTGGTACTTCAGACGAAACCGTTTTGAAACACAAATGATGCGAGGGGAAGAAATTAGGAGAAGAGGACGGGGAGGATTATAGCGGTGAAGAATCAGATAGTGAGTCCGGAAGTAGCGACGATAACGACTCTGATTTCGAGGAATTTCGCCGGAAGAAGAAGTTGCGTGAGAAACGAAAGAAGCAGGACCGCAAGCGGAAGCTGGCGGCGAAGCAAGAGTTCCCAGACAAGGATCGACAGAAGTTCTCGGGCAACGAGGAGGAAATTGCCGGCATGATTCGGAGGCTCAATGCAATGAATATTAATGATCCGGAATACGCGCCTATCTATTATAAAGTAATGGTTATGGATCAAAGCGGGACAGCTGAAAAATGTGTAAAACCTCCAAATGTGGAACGAGTGGAACAACCACGCACGAGGGCACCCCCTAATGCCGCGATGCCTTCATATTCCGAGCGGTCCTCAACGCCTGCTACGTACCCTAATAATATCCCACTCGGAGCTACGCGTGCAGGGGCTGGGGGAGAGTTCACCGGATGTTTTGGATGATGTTTAGAAGAAGGGCACCGCATTTCGGAGTGTCGACAGGTATCAGATCTGGTCCAGCGGAATGTTGTGGCGTTCAATGAAGCAACACGCCGCTTAGTCATGAAGAACGGGGCGTCTATCCAGCGCTTACCAGGAGAATCGTTGGTCAAAGCAGCCGAGCGGATGGCATCAGGAACGGCACCGCGCGTAATGTTCAGCGTTGTCGATCGCGCGCGAGATCGTGAGACAGCTGTCCATAGTTTCTATCAAGCAGAGAATCAACGGGCGCGCATCGTGGAAGTCTATACAGAAAGTTCAGCGGGGGAAGAGGGTGATAAGGAAAAAGATTCTGACAATGAGGCATCAGAGCCATCGGAATTCGAGGAAGTTTACGTGACATTACCAAAATGGGCAAGATCCAAGACTCCGTACGTACAGCAAGTGGACCGCACAATTCCCAGCACCCGTTCAGCGAGGCGCCAAGTGCTTGATGGGGTGTACCCACCTAGTTTGGAGCGTGCCCGTGTAAGAGCTGCAAAGAATAAGGAGATGGAAGGCGCACCGCCTCAGCAAGAAGGTGCGTCATCGGCAGAACAAGCACCGCCCCTGATTTCCCCAGATGTGGGGAAATCACCTGTCAAACAGCGCGTCACGGAAAAGGCAGCGCCCTCACCTCAGCCAGTCCCCGTCGAGGCGCGAAAAGTAAGGTTTGATAATGACTCAGATGTAGAGATGAGAGAATCTTCTAAAGAAAAGGTTGCAAAGAAAATCCCGGAGAAAGCCGCGATTGAAAATGGAAAGGGGCCTGCAGCAGGGGATAAGACCGCCTCAAAGACGCTAGGGCGGCAGTCAGAGCTTACTACAACTATTGATCGCCGAGCTTTGATGGATCGCATTCTGGACACACAAATAGCAATGTCCTTGCGAGAAATCATGGTAACATCCAAAGAAATCTGCACTGAGTTTCAAGATCTAATTAAGTTAAAGAATGTGAAGGCGGTACGGTACTACTAGGAAAATCGCAGGAACACCCGTTATTTGTGAATTCCGAGTGGCCGAGAACAGAAGGTGTGCTAATCAAAGTCGAAATGGAGACAAGCGGGCAGCTTGTTTCTGCCATAATCGACACGGGGTCCCAATTGGACGTAGTGCGCTCGGATATTGCCGCTTTGAGTATTCGCCGCGCCGTCGATATGGCGCAGCGAACTAATATGAGTGATGCCAATGGAGGCCGTGGGCAGCTTTTGGGCAAGATATTAGATGTGGAATTCAATTGGCGGCGCGGTAACAGTTACTGACCTCTGGATTTCTCAGAAAGCACCTTTTGAGTTGCTATTAGGACGACCCTGGCAACGCGGGAATCTGGTGAGTATTGACGAGCGAGAGGAAGGCACTTACTTGATTTTCAAGGACCGCGTGACAAAACGCCCTAGGTATGAGCTTCTTGCGGTGCCGTGTGAAGATTCTACAACAGAAATTCCGCTGGCAAGTATGAATCAGTATCAGTCGTTTGCTGTAAAAATGGAGAGAAACATACCGGAGAGGCTCGAGTGCGGACCCAGAAAAGTGTGTGCGACATGTGGCCAGACTCGGGAAGGAAATTTGAATCAATTGAAGGACGTCTGGAAAATAAACCTGCCCGAGAGGAATAGGGAACGTGGTAACGGCGCGACGGAGCAGGAGTCATTGAATTATATTGCTGCGGAGGAGTCTTGCACGGCCCATGCTCTGGACATATGTTGCACAGTCTTGGGAGCGCACCCGCAGCAGAATAGTGCTGAGGGAGACGAAATGAGTAATCATGCAGTGGAGTATAAAAGGAGAGAGCGTGCGACACAAGATCTTCGGCCACTCCCTCGCCATTCAGCGATCCCTATGAGTTCGACCCTAGCCTTTCCTAGACCAGTAAACCCCAGTGTGGGGGCGGTACCTTCCGCTACCCCCATGTTTCCTACCCAATACCTTTCTCGCCGTCAATTTCACCACCCACACGAAACCCTTTTCACCAGGATCCCGACCAACGTTGTCGACGCAGTTGACGACGCGGTTTTTCGTTATTGGCAGAAGCGCGAGGCGGGAGAAAATGAAGAATGTAATCCTACCTTTTCGGCCGCACCCCACTCCGAATACTACGGCAAGGTCGTACTGCCGGATGGGCAGGAGGTGCATTATAGTTTAGCCGAGAACGACTTTCAAATTCAAAAGAATGAACGCACCGGTCGTCCCTTTTCGCTCATGGGTCACACCCTACGCGCCATGGTCGTCTTGCCGAAGGATCCGCACGCGCTCTGGAAATACGAGGTACCTTACCCTCCGCACGAGGTACTACGTCGCGAGATGCTCGCTATCTCCCCCAACGACCCACCAGGGGGAGGACGAGACGGGGTTCCCAATGAACGCGACCACTACGACCCCTCCAATGATGAGTTTTCGGGGAGCGACTGAGAGAGAGATTGGTGCGCGACATCGGAATATTGATGTGGCCCCGTATTAACACGTTTCAGCTTCAGAATGGATTAATCCGCCCCGGAGACCTACAGTTCACCAGCTCCGAAGAATCCTTACCTTCTAGCGACCCCTCCAGCCACGAGACCGCAGGGACATCGTCGTCCGCCCCATCGAGCACCATCAACACGGCGCTTGTGGAAGTCTTGCTGGAGGACATCGCCAAGCGCGCCGAGACTTCTCTCAAGCTGAGGAGTATTTTCGATGATGGGACTTTCCTCCCTGCCGATGGGGATGAGTCCGACGCTGTCCCCGAGTTGGTGCCCGCAGAATTCAGCGACCAAGGTTCCGACGAGAGCTATGGGTCGTTTCAAGTCGGTCTTTGCCCGGTGTGCTTCGAACCCAGCCACGAGCCCGCGAGTTGCATGTCCGTGACGCCAGCATTAATTGTACCAGAGGTATCCCGGGCGCCTCGGGAGCTTCCGCCGCTGGGTATGTTACTTCAAGATGACGTCCTTTCGTTCTCTGCGCTAACGAATTGCGCTCCAGATGATGAGCGAGTTCAGCTGTTGACGCGCGTCATGGAGATGGCCCGAATACCGTCCGCGCGGGCGTTGCTCACTATGAGTAACCCCCAGGCGACCACGTACCTGCGTTTGATGAAGAGCGCCACAAATGTTCGCCAAGAGATCTTAGAGTTCGCAGCAGGGTTGGATGAAAGCCAGGCTGAGCGCGATAAGTTCGTAGAAGAAATGGCGCGGGATCTTGAAATGGCCATGAACGAAGCGGCAGAATCACTCATTCGGTGTGATGACCCGAACACCGCCACCAGGAACTCGGCCTCGGGCACCGACGCACCCATTGCTTCTTCTACCTCGGCGATCTCACGACCCGCGTCTTCCAGTATTTCTACCGAGTCTAGCGCTCCTACGACCACTGACTCCGCGAGCGCTGATGATCACCCCGTTCAGCCGACGGCGCAATATGAGGCCCTTCCCCACAACGGCTTGTATGTAACTTGGAACGGCATTCCAGAAGCTTACCGAAATACCGATGACCTTTCGGGGCGATTACAACTCAAACCTGAAACCCCCGGCAAAGCGCCGGAACCTGCCGAAGAACATACCTCACAAACGAGCCAGGTCCCGGTAGCGCCTTTCACGAACCGATCAAGCCCCGCGGTAACGGAATGGTCAGTCGACAGTTACCCAGTTAGCCCGCGAGAAATCCTTAACGAAGCTGTTCTCAGGGTTATTACGCAAAATCCTGAGCAGGAAGTCTCGCCCGAGCAAGTCACCGGATTTACTCCGGAGCTAGACACCGCCCCCGCCAACTCAGCCGACGCGTCGAAACCATCGGACCACCCTGACGCCGCCACAATGACAGCG
>JARGYA010000834.1:0-41827 GCA_029204335.1 Mycena vulgaris
GGGAACGAGGAACAGTCCCACAGGACTCATCATCCGCAAAGTTGATGGTCGGTTAGGTCTTGGGTTCCGTACGCAGATCTATCAGACCAGGAAGACTGCTATGTGGTTCTCACCCATCTTATAGGTCTCCGTGCCAGATTCGCTCCACGGACGGACGAGGGTAGAAAACGTTTATCGTATGCATATGCTGCACGTTGGGGAAACAGGCTTCGTGTTTTCCAGAGAGAGATTGCACGTATGTAGGTGTATGCGACGGAAATGGCCGAGGATCACCAAGAACAGCAAGGGCCAGCAAATCGCCAAGAGGAGTTAACCGAAAGACTTCGTGGACGTCTGAGACTCTGGCAGATGTGTAGCACGAGCACAGATATGCTACAGAGAGATACCAAATCCAAAATCTTCGAAGGCTGAGTGTGGGATGGAAGTGCAGTATGAAAGACCATGTGAGTTATTTGTGCGGGGGTACAGAGGGATTTAGATTGGCAGCGGGGTAGCTGAGGCTACTCGGCAAGTCTAAAGGGCAAAGAAGAAACCAAAAGAGCGGAACCTTGATCTCTGATCTGCTGGCGGACGGAAGGCACGTGACGTGGTGTTGAACTCTGGTAATTCAACGGTTTTTGCTAATTCTGAGCGAGCGGACGCAATTTAAGGGCTGTACTCAACGAATCTTGGGAATTTTTAGTTCGTTCCTTCGGCAGAGGCAACCGGATAGTCGACGGACTCGAAGTCCCACACTGAAAGTCAACATGCCAGTGAGATCGAGAGGACTGGTCGAGAAGGAATATAATTCGATTCTGGCAGTCCTACATTTTTTCTCAATTCAGGTCAATACAACCGTTTTCCTCGGGTGGAGAAATTAACAGAAGAAGTGTGGACTCCTCGATGAACGAACTCGTCCCAGACTTGGTGCAGCGTCAAACTTGAACGTGTATCTATGGTGCGGGCCGCCTAGCTGCCGCTACCAAAATTAGTGGCCAAATCGGCCAGAGGAAAAAAAAAAAAAAAAGGTGGCTGGGGGCTGGATTTTACTGTAGAAATTGTTCGCCTTTACTACAAACATTACCAGAACCTCGCACTTCAACTTACCAGAGCTCGAACACTGTGCTGAGCCAAAAGCAGTCATTGATCCGGAACAATCACGAGCGAGCAATATGAAAGATTCTTATCGAACCGCTTGCACGGCAGTTTGACCAGTAGATTCAGTCTGAATTTGGCGTCATTTTAAGACTACTTGGAGCTTCAACGGAATATATTACGTGGAGGTGGCCAAATCGGTGGTCAACTTTTTTTTTGCTCACTCAGTTTCGACTTAAATGAAAATCCCTCTATCCATTCTGCTTCTAGCTTGAAAAGGAGCACTTTGGGTAGAGGAATAAGAAATCCGATTAAATTTGAGCCGCCGATTTCCCATCAAATTTCGGGCATCAACTAGCGGCAGCTAGGGGACCCGCACCATACGCGTTTCTTCATCTCTTTCAGTCAACACCCGACCCTCAGGCTCGTCAACGAGAAGTATCTCCTCGGCGAAAGCGATTCAATGCAGCTATGTACATAGGATTAAATACATGCTAAGCGCCCATGGTGTGGGCGGAGCCGTACGAATTGAGCGCAGGCGGCGCCTTCAAGGGGTGACACTCCGTATTGAATACATCTACAGACCAAGTTGAACAACCAGGCGAAGACACGGCGCCGAAGACTCACAGTTGTCCAAGCTGATGTGCGCTGGGTCGTCGAATGTGAGATACCTAAGCTCAGTGAGCAGAGGGGCAAGAAGAAGAAGAGATGGACACACAGGTACTTCAGCACCTCGGCATACCTTTTAAAACGGGAGACGTTATTATCATATCCCGAATTTAAGTGTCCACGCACCAGAAACTCTCCGTAGTGTCGGTCAACCCGCTTTTAGGCTTGTTCACATTGTTCAGCCCCGCAAACCCCCCATTTACCGGCAAGAACTTGTTGAACGACACGATGGCGGCTGCTGCGCGGTCCAGGTATTTTGTATCGCCGGTGATTCGCCACGCATAGAAGTTGGACTCCAAGACTGGATTACATGCAGGCGTCGTTCAAATGGATGGATAATTAAAAGACAGACACCGTACCTTCTGGGCGTTGGATGTAGCTGGGAGATGTGATGTAGAAGCCGTGGGTATTGTAGAAAACCAGCTGGTCCAGAGGCGGAGTGGTTAAACGATTATCGGAGCTGATGAACGCGAAGCCTTCGGGGCCGATGCCCGTTCTAAAGTTGGATCAGTATAAACTCAGGATGAAGTGAAATATAACACGATAAACGGACGTAGTACTGGCATACGTATTCTATGTGAACCTTTAGTTTGTATAGGGCGGTTAGGATATCAGATGACTTGCCCAGCAGCCGTCGTTGAGCTTGAGTGCGAAGTCAATTATCGTTTGGTTCTGCAAGAGTTTGCCGCCTAAAATATATGATCAGCCGAGCTTTCATAATCATAGTAATGGTACCAAGGAGCCAGTTGCCAGGGAAGAAACACGCTAGATGTCTAGTAATCCTGTCATGAAATCCAAGCACAGGCCAACGTGTCACTCACGATCCAACATGATTTATCTGGCCCCCTTCGTAGTCGGCGAGATAAGAATGATTCCCTCGAGTGGAAGTCTATGAATGAGAAAATAAATCAACGATAAACGCGGGACGAGGATGACACCGACCCTCAGCAAGGTCCGTATCGATGAATCCACAGCAGTCTACGAGAATCACCATCTATGAATCGCTGTACGGCCACCAGCAGAGCACTGCACCTTCCAAGTGTCGATGTAAACATTATTACTGGTGTTGTTGAGCCTCGCAAATTTGAGGAGATATTCGAAGTACGAGTCGCTTCCGCCGCCCCAACTCTATGGATGGCGTCAGCGACAAAAATGTTTGAAATGGGACTTCGATGACACGCACAACTTGGGAACTGGTAAATTGACCGGATGTCGGGTCAATATTCTGGGCGGCGAGACCTAGGGAGAGAATCCCGTGAGGAGACCCCGCTGGAAAGCTCCCGACGAAAACTAACCTGGCAACGGAGCCGTCTGAGATTCGAGACAACATAAATGGCAGAAACAGAAGAAGAAGTCGAAAGTAGCGCACAAGATTCGCGATGTGCAAGACGGCTCGAGTGGCTAGATCTCCGTATCTCGGATTGCCGGTGTATTTGCTCAAAGTCGCCCATTCCAAGCTTAGGGTTCCAGCATCAGCGATACTGGTCTGCGAAACATTAATCAGGATATTGAAAACGAAAAACAATGACTAAAACTCGCAATTGAAACGTCGGGGGTAGGGTCGGGGAAGGTTAAATGGCTGAACGGAATTGCGTTATTCTGGTCGAACGTAAGATACGCATATAACACATTCACAAGCCGAACGTACTCCAACCCAGGCGACAGTCAGCGTGTCGGCAACTTGTTGCGCCTTTGCAAGAAGAACGGGATACTGTTGTCCACTGAGCTCATAGGCCGACAAAAGTCCTCCCATGAAGCGGATGGTGGTCTCGAAGACGCTAAACGGTGTGAGTGACCTGAAAATGCCGCTAGCGATGACATCGCACACACCTGATGGAGCCACCAGCCGGCGGCGCGCTGAAGTCGATCTGACTAGCAAAATTGAGGGCGTCATTGAATGAATCCTAAGATTTTTAAAACACGCATAGTGGCTCTGGAAATGGCGAATTACATTCAATCCCATGACGAGCTGCTTATATTTTGAGCTCCGAATGATTTTTCAGCAAGCCAAACGCACCATAGTTCCCTGAAAGAGCGTGTTAGGTTTAAATTTGAATTGGGAAAGGAACCGAAGCGAGTTACGTGCCATTGCATCGACAAGAGACGCTCCCCACCCTCCCAAGTCGTCCTTGAAGCCCCCGTTGGCAGGCAGCAATTGATCGTGGCCAAAAGCGGACTTCCTTTGGCCAGCTCAGCCGTAGACGCACCGCAATCTAGTCGACATGAACTTACTTGTATGCGGCGTAGCTTTTTGTGAAGATCGTCTGCGCTGCATCCCGATTACTGACGTACTGGGGCGGAACAGTCAGGTCCGGTTTTTGCACCGTGACTCCAGCCAGACAGTAAGAGGAAAGCGTGAGGAGTGGCAAGACGAAGGGGAGACGCATTGCTGGCACAAAGCGTCCGAGCTTCAAGTTTCCGAGCTGGCTATTTATCGACCGGGTTATTCGGCTGCTTCCTCGCCCCCGACGAGGAAGCGACTCGGATGCCATGGTACTGTCAGCGTAATTCGGAGATACTTGGCAACAAGATACGGCAGCTTGGGAGGAGACTTTGGCGGTCCATAGGGAGCACAGTCGTGAGCCAAAGTGCTGGTAGGGACTGATCAGGGGTTCCAGTATTAGAAAAGTAAAGATCCGGAATATAATCCATTTGCCAGTCTAACGCAAAGTTTAGCCGGAATCGTACCGATGCCAAAGATGTCTTTGTCTTAATTCTGACCCCGAAGGATGGATGTTCCGGAACTAGCCCGCTTATAATCATATGAAAGAGGCGAAGGAGGGCTTGAAACCGTACTTCTGCGGTCAACAAGTTACAAGTTCAATACAACAGCATCCCCTCCAACCTCTTGAGCTCGGAGCTTAAGAGGGCTTGCCAGAAACTGTGTGGGAAACCGCACCGTAGATCTAAAAGACGATTCCGCACGAAGAAAAAATGAACAGAGCAGGAGAGAGCAGGTCGGAGCGAGCCGGTCGGAGAACTTGAAGCGATTGGTCGGAGACGTGATCAGATCATTGTTCGGCCGTTCGGCAGGCTGTACCTCATCTTGCTTTCATCCTGCTTTCCGAATGTTCACTAAGTCGTCATTTTCCGGCAAGCTCGACACAAATTATGTCCCCTCAGATGCTGAAGTCGAAGAAATAAGGACAGCTCTCACCGAACCGCTTCAGCAGCTCTCTCTTCTCGATGAACGCATCGCCCAACTGCGGGCTGCAGTGGACAAACTGGTCACAGAGCGTGCAGCACTCAAAGACGAGATTGACCGCCACGGAGCGCTTATATCTCCTGTTCGACGCATTCCGCAGGATATCCTCGAGTCTATCTTTTCCGCTTGCCTCCCAACGAAGCACAACGCGCTCATCGACGCGCGCGAGGCGCCGTTGCTGCTCGGCCACGTCTGCAGCTATTGGAGAGGCGTTGCCCACTCCATGCTAACGCTGTGGGCGTCGCTCCATATCCCGTGGATCAATCCGTCCTTTGCTGGCGTATCTGCGCCTACCGATCTCATCCCAAGATTCGTCGACATCACTCAAGCTTGGCTCGCCCGCTCGGGAGCCAGCCTAATCTCCCTCTCCGTTGCATACAGCGACGTCCACCCGGTACTTGAACAGCCGTTACGGCCAGTCTTCCGTCGTCTGCGCCACCTTGAGGTGGGTGTAGGGCCTGGGATGCACCAGTCGATGGCGGAGTTCTGGGGCGCCGCCACATACGTAAACGAGTTCCCGAACCTGGAGAGCCTCAAGATCCACAGCAGAGAGGACTGCGGATCAACATTCTGGACGACCGTCGGCCTTCTTAGGGTTTCTGCGCTGCGCCGCGTTTCGCTGCTACTCCGGGGAGATCCCATGACGCTCCCCCTCCTCTGGGGGGAGCTGACCGAGCTGGAGCTCAGGTGCTACATGGTCTGGCCCGCGAACGACGGAGACTGGGAAGGCGGCCTGCGGGCCCACGATGTCGTGGACGTTCTCCGCAGGTGCGAGAGGCTCGTCAAATGCCGGCTGCACGTCACGCGCGTGGAGCCCTTCGAGGCGCGCGCGAGCGCCGCCTTGCCCGATATGCAGTCCTTCACGATACACGAAGCCGTCGACGCCCCGGACGTGCTGGACTGCCTCCATCTGCCGCGCCTCCGCCATCTCGGACTGGACTTGTATTCCGGCGCCCCCTGTGACACGGACCACTTCCTGCGCGCCGTCGCGCGCCACTCCGAATCTCTGACCAGTGTCGACCTCACGATGCGCCTCTTCTCGGCCGCGACTCTGCCCGCCTTCCTCCGCCTCGTGCCCGACCTCCGCGAGCTGCGCCTCCGCCGCGGCCACGGCCTCGAAGAAGACAGAACGCAGATAGACGACGCCGTCCTCCAGCAGCTCACCCCGACACCGGCGGATCCGGGCCTCTGCCCTCTACTCACCGACCTCGAGCTCGCGCTGTGCGCGGTGTTCTCGGACGATATGCTCGCAGAATTCATCACCGCGCGGATGCGCTCCCCGCACCCCCTCGAGCGGGTTACGGTCGACTTCGACCGCGCCGCCCAGCGCGCGATCGGGCCTGAGCTGGAGCCGTTTACGGCGGAGGGGGCGCTGCACCTGCGCCTCGACTACCCTCCACCGGACCCGTGGAGGTATCATCCTCGCGAGGGGCTGTCCAACTACACTGCATTTGCTTACTAGATGGCCTACGGAATATACAACTTAACAACCGGAGACACACATATTCGAATTCCATTTAGCCTTGAGCTCGCGTCGCTCGCCATTTCCAATGGAGATCGAATTGAAAAAGATGGCGAAATATCATCCCGTGCATTCGATGCTGGGGAGATGTTCAAGGCGTTGCTGGCACAAAGCGTCGGGGATTGGCCAGCTGTCTATTTATCGACCAGTTTACTTATTTCGGCACGTCCTCGCCCCCGACGAGGGAGCTTGATGTTGTAGTACTGTCAGCGTGGTCCGGATATAGTTGGTACATAGCATGTTCAGCAAAATACGGCACTTTGAAGGAGAGTTTGGGGAGCATGGTGGGAACACTGATTAGGGAATTCAGGATTAGAAGCAAATTGATCCAGAATAAGGGGCCGATTGCAGCCCACTTGTTAACCTTGATGCATGACCCCAAACCAAGGGCATGAGACGCCTGAATCCTAAGTGAGAGCCCAGAGGTAAATCTGCTTATAATCAGGCCGGAACTCAAAGGAGCGGATTTGTCAAATCCCACTTCCATAGTCCCATGGCAGAACAGCGCCAAGCTGGCTGCTGAAAAGAACGTGCAAAAATGTATGGACTCCGATTGCGCGCAAACATACAAGCTACATATAGTATCCTACCTCGTGTAGGCTATTTAGTACTCAGACGTAGTGATCCCCGACAGCCCATCGCGGGGATTATACTTCCATGGTTTCAGTGGGGAGTAGTATTCGAGGCAGAGGTGCAGCGCCCCCTCCGCCGTGAACGGCTCTAGCTCAGGCCCGATATCACGCTGAGCGGCACGGTCGAAATCGACCGTGACCCATTCGAGGGGGTGTGGTGAGCGCATCCGCGCGGTGATAAATCCCGCTAGCACGTCGTCAGAGAACAGCGCACACCGCTCGAGCTCGAGGTCGGTGAGCAGCGGGCAGAGGCCCGGATCCGCCGGTGTCGGGGTGAGCTGCTGCAGGATGGCGTCGTCGATCTGGGTCTTCTCTTGGTCAGGGTCGAGCTGGAGGATGCGGCGGAGGCGCAACTCGCGGAGGCTGGGCACGAGGCGGAGGAAGCCGAGGAGGGTCGCGGCCGAGAATAGCTGCGTTGTGAAGGAGACGCTGGTGAGGAAATCGGTGTGGCGCGTGACGGCGCGCAGGAAGTGATTCTTGTCGCAGGAGGCGTCGGGAAACAGGTCCAGCGCCAGATGGCGGAGGCGCGGCAGATGGAGACAGTCCAGCATGCCCGGGGCGTCGAGGACTTCACTGATCGTGAGGGACTGCAAGTGGAGCACGGCGGCGCTCGCTCGGCCCTCGAAGGCGTCCATGCGCGTGACGTGCAGCCGGCATTTGACCAGCTTCTCGCACCGCCGAAGGATATCCAGGACATCGTGCATCCCCAGCCCGCCCCTCCAACCTCCGGTGTTCGGGGCCCAGGTCATGTAGCACTTAAGATCTAGTTCTGTCAACTCTCCCCAAAGGAGGGGGAGCGTCATGGGATTGACAGGGAGCCTCAGCGACACGCGGCGCAGTGCAAAAACGTTGAGGAGACCGACGGTGGTCCAGAACATCGGGTCGCAGTCATCCCCGCCGTGGATCTTGAGGCTCTCGAGGGCCGGGAACTCGTCTGCGGCGCCCCAGAACTGCCCCATTGACTGGTGCATCCCGGTCCCAACCTCCACCTCAAGGTGGCGCAGACGACGAAAGACTGGCTGCAACGGCTGTTTAAGGACCGGGTGGATGTCGCTGTATGCAACGGAGAGTGAGACTGGGCTGGCTCCCGAGCGGGCGAGCCAAGCTTGAGTGACGTCGACGAATCTTGGGATGAGATCGGGAGGCGCAGATACGCTAGCAAAGGACGGATTGATGTACGGGATATGCAGCGACGCCCACAGAGTTGGCATGGAGTGGGCGACGCATCTCCAATAGCTGCAGATGTGGCCGAGCAGCAACGGCGCCTCGCGCGCGTTGATGAGCGAGTTGTGATGCGTCGGGAGGCAAGCGAAAAAGATACCCTCGAGGACATCCTGCGGAATGCGGCGAACGGGAGAGATAAGTGCTCTGTGGCGGTCAATCTCGTCTTTGAGCGTTGCACGTTCTGCGAGGAGTTCGTTCACTGCAGCCTGCAGTTGGGCGATGCGTTCATCGAGAAGAGAGAGCTGCCGAAACGGTTCGGTGAGGGCAGTCTGTATTTCCTCTACTTCAGCATCGGAGGGGACATAATTCGTGTCGAGCTTGCTGGAAAACGTCGACTCAATGAACATTCGGAAAACAAGATGAAGGTAGAATGAGGTACAGCGCGCCGAACGGCCGAGCACCGATCTGATCATATCACTTTCATTCTCCGACCCCACACTCGTTAATTAGAACAGGACAAAACCTCTACGACATTCTTTTAGACTTGTCAGAAATTGCATACCTACAGACAGTTCAATTAAGTGAAGCTCGCACTCTATCCTCTCGACCATCGAGCTCAAGAGGACTTGACACCCGCCGAGCAACTGATGCTCTCGTATCTCTTCCTTCTCCGACCTTCGCACGATATCAAGTAATATCTATGGAGTCGTCATCTTCTAGGAGGGAAGGAACCGAATCGGAACAGTAAAGCCATTATCCTGTGCATTCTCTTGCACGAATCCAAATGTCCCAATGTCATGATATAAAAACTAGAAATCCTAATCCGGACACACTAATTACTGCGCGAGAATAGCGACAAAAGCGATGGCCATGGCGCCAGCAGACACGCCGAGGGAGATGGCTCCGCCGGATCCGCTCGGGGCGGGTGCGCTGGTGCTGCCGGTCGCTTTGGTCGAGGTCGTGCCGGCCTTGGCCGTCGATCCCCCTGAGCTAGTGGGCTTCACAGAGCCGGTGGCGGAGGGACCTGAAGCTGAGGCACCTGAAGCGGAGGCGCCGGAGGCACCGGTGATCGCGGCGCCGTCTGCAAAGAGGGCAGCAGACGTGTAGGTGACGCAGTTGGAGGTGGGGGCAGGGGTGGGGGTGTAGGGGATGACGCCGATATCGGCAGTCTCGGCGGGCTGGTGGTAGACGCTGGTGACACCGTCGACGATGTAGGTGCCGACGGGGATCATGTCGTCGCCGTCGCACTGAAAATGTTGTTAATGTCAGAGGAGGTAAAATGAAATAAATGGATTCAACGCACGCGCTCGAAGACACCCTCCGTGGCGGTGTTGGGGGCATTGTACTCACAACCGAGTCTGTCGTAGATGTTTTGGCATAGACCCTGGGGGTTCGAGCCGGTCTGGTCGCAGATTTTCCCACAGAACGAGTTGGCACCAATGAAGCTAGAAGATGTGAGCATTACGCGCGAGGCATTTCCGATGACGAGACGTACAATGACCAATGCTGAGCTTGCTGGAAGGTCCCGTTGTTGCCGTTGTTGCTGGGGAAGCTGTTGGAGTAGACGAGACCTCCCATGGGGTTCCCTTCACCGTCCTGTCCTCCCGAGTCGAGTTCACCTCCGAACTCGCCGGCAATGTTGACCAGGGCCTGGTTGATGGTTCCGGCAATCTGGATGTAGGACTTGGTCTGCACGAATTGCAAACCAGTAATGGCACCGTTCGGGAATATCCGGGTGCCGTGTCCCTTCTTCGAACACCATGCGACGACATCGCCTTCGGTATCAGCGATCCTGTGCGCTGCGTTAGTCACGCAGGTCGTCATGGTGAGGGGGCACTTACTGCGAGTTGGGGGGAGCAGGGGCCCAGAGACAGAAGTCTGTAGACGTAAAGGGTGTGAATGAGGAGGAACATGGTGCGGGAACGTAAAACGGACCGTCGATGTGGTTCACGAACATCGTCTGGCATAACGAGTCCTGGTTCTCAGTGGTCGAGTTGCAGATGTTGTACCCGGTTTGGAATCCACGGGGGTCGTCCCTGTCGGTCATGACTTGGTAGGGCTAGGGACAAGACAACTAGGTGAGACAATGCTACATCATGGCACTAGCTGGAATTTAGAACGCACGATAGACTCGAAGGGGACAACCTTGTCGACGAGGGGGTCCTTGGAGAAGTAGTCGGCGCGGACGATAGTGGAGACCGCGAGAAGAGTAAAGGATAAAAGAGTGGATCCAGACATTATTATGTGGTAGGAATGCGGTAGGAGTGGGGTGACGGGGGAAAGAAAAGAGAAAGGCTGTGTCGCGGCCATTTAAGGCCGGCGCGCACCAATCGCGTTGGGTACATCATGATGGAGAAAACAAACAGCCTGTCAACACGTCCCTAACTGTCTAAGTTAGGAACCGCCGAAACTCTCACTCTCTAATTTTAAACCTCTGTTCAGGAGACATCCTCATCCTCTCAATTGACTAGCTGAGGAGAATCATAATACAGTTACTCTGCCCTCCAAACGCTTCGTCTCAATCCTAATGCCAGCATGGCATTGCCGCGGGTAATCAAGGCAATAATCTCCGCCGCGGCGTGCACAGGTCTTTCGGCGATTCGAGAGTCGGAGGCTGTCGCCGCTGCAAGATACTCGCTGCTCTTGCCGATGATCTCCGAGTCTTCCAGCGTCGTCCATATTGGGCTTCTCCTGAATGGTCTCAAAGCCCGATATTATGGATTTCAACGTCGGAATGACCAGAATTCGAGCCGTTCCCCCCCTTCTCTCACACGGGCGTGGGAGGTCGTGGAAGCACTTCGTGGTGTGTGGCCGTTTCAATAGGACTCTAATAAAAGGATTGCTTGTAAAAATAGAAATCAACCCGGGGACCTGAGCCCGCTATTAGCACGCGGCTAAGGCCAGGCTCAGGATATTTTAAGCGTTCGCCTTTATCTCGCCGCGAAGACGGTCCTCTTCCCGAGAATTGCCTCCGTGGTACATACACGATTACTGGGATCGCGAATTGCAGCTCACCCAATTTTATAGAGGACAAACTTGGGACAAACCAAAAATTCGATAGCGGATGCGGGAAAGCGTCGTGTGCGCATTTCTTGAATTAGGTTCCCCTCTGTTCAACACGAGCTGCCATCCTTCGAAGACGCCCCTGCGCTGACCTCGTCCAACCTGGAGGACTTTATTCCGAGAATATTCGTATGGAATGGATATGGGGGGGGCGGGGGGGTGATTTATTATACTTGTGTGGTCCACAGGCTGAACAACAAGTTTACGAAAGACAAACAAGTAGTACTGTAAGGGTGGTTATCCGACCAGAAATCTACAATATGCCAGCCGAGTACGACATAATTCCAGGGGGTCGATATCACAAGACACTGGCAATTTGTTGACTGGCCGGCCCTTATAAAGCAAGACCTCCGGGTAAACCTCGTGGGACCTGACCACCAGCAGAATATGCTGGTATGCGGGAAGACCTCTCATCTCCCCAGGTAAAACTCCCCGGAGTCCACCAGTACACAAATGCTGTGTGTACAAGTTGAACTATTGTGATTCGCTTGTAATGGAGCGGCCGCCGCGGCATGTTGAATTTACATAACCTGAGTGTGGGTTAGAGTTTCGCTCTCAACTCAACCAAGTTTAACTAGGCTACAGGGTTGGAGACGTACGTCGCCTACTGAGGATTTCTAAGCTGCTGAAGTACCTGTGTGTCTATCCGTTTTAATTGTTCCTCTATTCCAATTGCGGGTTATGTACCTTATATTCGATGACTAGCTGATGTGCTGTGTATCTCCGTGTGCGTATTGTATTCTTAAGGCACTTCAATCAAGGTTTCACAGATATGTTTAACATGAAGTGCCGTTGATCCTTGGAAGCCCACGCCTATTTTCTTGAGCGCGTTTTCAAGTTCAAAATCTGACAATGGCTTTCAAACACAAGTACATGGACACTGCTACTCGAGATACGAAAACTTGACTCGGAACCTTCGGCAAGCTGTAAGCATCCTTTCAAACCTTGGAGGCGATGAAAGCGGCAGCAGCCGGGACGTCTTGACCATAAGTACTGTGGTTCATAATCAGCTATTGATCTACGTCCCAAGAATCATGACACACAGATGAGGGAGCAAAACCAAGTCTCCACCCAAGCAGATGTCGTCGCCGACATGGCATATGACATCGGTGTTCGAGGACGAGACTCCTTGCACGGCCTGACCATTGTCTGGATCACCCTGTCTTTCGGTTGGTACAAGTTTAACACATCCAAGTACCCCGACTTACGAAAATCACGACAGCCTTGATGCGAGCCGCAACAGAGGCGGAGAGCTGCTTCGCCGAGTTGTGGACTAATTGTCCGCCTTGACTGTAGCCCGACGACACGAGCGCTGCCTGTAGGTAGATGAGACACCACACTTGCCCAGACAAAGGCGCAACCTACATTCGGGCACGATGCCGCTGCGTTGGTCAGCTGGAACAAGCAATATTAAGAATGCTGAAACCGAGACAGGAAAAAAAGACCCCACGTCCTGTGCCATCGCAGCCGAGCCCGCGGGATCGCCGCCTTCGAGGAATCCAGGGATGTCTGCGGCATAATTAACGCCAGTGAAAGTCAACGACTTTCCGCCCAGCGCCGACTGGAGGGCGGCCTGCAGCGGCGGTCCGACGACGCTTCCTATGGGGGCCGCTTCGGTCGTCCCGCGAGCGAAGAAGACCTGGAGCAGAGTTCGGGGTCAGCATGTCTCGAACGCTCCTTGGAGCCGGGGCTTACGATAACGTCGGTGCACGCGTCCGCCGCACGTTCCTCGACGGGGGCCGCAAGCGCGAAGAGACTAAGAGTGACCGCGGTGATCAGAGAGCAAAGCATGTCTGTTGGGCTGCTGCATTCACTTCAACGGTGGGTGGGCGCTTTTATACTCAAAAATTGAATAGTGTGTCCCGGGTGCACATTAAGACCAAGTCTGCAGCCGGGCGCGCTTGGTTGAATCCACGCATATGGGAGCAAAGGTCAGCTGTGGGACCTCAGCGTTGGTTCATTTTGATGTAGCGAGGCGAAGATGCGGTTGAATAATTTCGAGCACGTGGACTCTCCGAGAAATAAAATTGCGGGGGTGAAAGAATGTATTTATTGCCAGCTCCAACGGTCCAAGCCATTCAGGTATGTTTGAGCGCTCCAGATATCGGTCTGGTGAATATTCGGCCTGTAAGGGATTTAGACATGTTTAGGACCCGCGTCGAGTCATGGGGGATGATGGTAGTTAATAAGTCCCAATGCTAGTTCGTTCCAAAAATGTGTCGGTTACTTAGAACCCGAGTGCATTTCCGACTCTTTATTTATGTAGCTTTCGAAGAGGATGACGGCCGTCGGCCGCTTGTACAGCTTGAATACTTCCCGCCATATGATATATACACGTCTTGAGTGGATCCCAATCCCGCCGGATCATAGAATCCTTCTGTCTCTAGGGGACGAGGAACCCCGGCGCCAATTCTAGCATGCTATTTTAAAAATTAGCCAGACGACCTCAGGCTTCCGGGGAGGCAGTAGCATAGAGCCGGGTTTGTGTGGAGTGTAGTGAATATCATACGCCATCGTACTTGTCTCGGGATTTGCTTGTTACTGTCCTTGCACACATGCCATTTCGAGGATTCGAACGTCGTTCGGGTGCTGACTGAGGCGCTGAAAAGTGGCCAGGCGACGTAGGCTGCCCGGGAGGCAGCAATATGAAGCCGGTTTTGTTTCGGGTGACTATCATAAGCCATCGCACGGTTAGCTCGGGGGATCTAGTAGCTTGTTCATAAATAATTAGCGTTCAGGTTTTAAGTGGAACACTAAACACGCCGGATCGGGAGAATTCTGTGGCTCCAATAGCGAGTATGAACGCCCCGATTTCAGCCGGCTATTTTTTCCTTGCGCACATGGCCCCGCATAGCGGACGTCGGGTGCTAACTGAGTGCTGAATGGTAGGCAGGCGACCTCAGGTTGCTCGAGAGGCAGTAACATGGAGCCGGGTTTGAACGGATGCCAGTGTGCTGAATATCATACGCCATCGTGCACTTGTCCTTGGAGCTTGGCTTGTTCATAAATAGAGCTGTTTGCAAATAGAGCGTTGCTGAAAGGTGACTGCCTTCCCAAGCGGCCGGCCAATTCTCGGGACTAGGTCAACAGCGGTTGTGGTTTGGGGGGAAGCTTTGACGGTGGGCGTTAGCGCGCCTGCCATTGCTGAGACGCCTCAGTTTGGAGTCGCAAGTGCCAGAATAGACGGAGTCACTGCCAAGGCGTCTCAGGTCCATGAATCGGGGCTTGAGAGGGCACTGGGTCAGGTGAATGCATCTCCGAATCGCGGTTTGTGTAAATGTCCGATCCTGCCAGTGGAATGGCACCATGTCCGACGCCTAGAATTGCGCGTCGGGGACGCTTGACCGGGGCAGGGTGCCTAACCAGCTAATCGGGCACGAAGGAATGGCTCGAAGTCAAGTCGAAGTATGTACGACTCTCGAAAGCCCGCACAGAGAAGCAAATGGGTGGTGATAGCTCTGGGACTCTCCGCGACGTGACTCTGTCCCTCGGTGCGATAGACATCTCAGGGCTGGTGTAGGTGGGTCGAACTGCCCAGAGCGAGGGAGAAGAACGATGGCCATAAGAGGGAATGGGCTAGCTAGAGTGACTCCAAGGCACCAAAATCCCCCTCAGGAACATCTGGACGACGACCCACAAGGACCACCTGCGGCGACGATACCCATCGTGGCTATCGTGTCTTCATTTGCACTGCCAGACTGAAGAATCGCGAGAAGAAATAGAAGTGTTACACGTAAAGACAGGACAAGCTATCAGAGTAGTAATGTATCCGGCATAAAGTTACACTGCTACAAGATGGCTCATTCGGTTTGGGTGGGGTAGGTGGGTATTGTGCCGCCACGACGGCCAGAGGAGGAAAGAGGGTGGGAGTGACAAAGATATAACGCAATCCGCTCATTCATTAACGCAGTCCGCTCGGTCATTAAGGCAGTCAACAAGCTAATCCGATTTTGGGAGATTAGAGCGCGAAGGCACCGGCGACGACGCCGAGGGCGACGAGGAGGGCGCTGACGCTGCCGATGGTGCTGCGCGCGCCGCTGGCGCCGGTGCCGGTGGTGCTGGAGACGGGGGCGGAGCTGGAGGGGGTGACCGATGCAGGCGCGGTGGTTCCGAAGCCGGTGTTCGAGCTCGACAGGGCAGGCTTGGTCCTATTGCACCAAAAAAGTAAGTCAGCGGCTGCAAGGGGATGGGGCGAAAGGGAGAAGAGATGTGACATGGGGAATGGAAGACGGGGGCTGAAATGACGGGCAGGCACAGATGGGAAGGGACGATGGGAAGGGATGAATGGGCGGAAGATAGGAGATGAAAGACGCACGAGAGGGCGGTCCCGGATGAGGCACTGCCGCTGCTGGTGCCAGAGGCGGTTTTGCTCGCCGACACCGACTTTGACGACGACGGGGTGACACCTGTGACGGTTGTCGACTGAGTAGCAGACACGGGGCCGATGGCGAAAGGTGCTGATGCTCCCAATCAGCAACACATACGGCGGCGGCCCAATTCTACCGCGTACCTGAGGTAGCGAACACGGCATTTATGTTACTGATATCGACGAAGGTAATCGTGTAGCCGTCTCTGAAGGCGAGGTCAACAGCTTAAAATCGGCGCAAGGAAAGCTTATTTACCCCACGGGGATGTTGTTCAGAGCAACCGTGGTGCTCAGGCTCGACGAATCGACATTATTGGCCAGGGCGAGGGCGTTGTTCTGTAAGCAACAGTGAGAGGAGGTCGTTGTCAGAGAATTAAAATACGCACAAACGAAGGGTGGTTGAGCTCAATGCTGAATACACCGGACCTGCGATAAATCTGTCAGCGACCTCGCCAGGATATTAGATCGCCAGAAACATACGCGTCGGAGGTGGAAGTCGTCCAGGTGATGGTGAGAGAGCCCTCAGAGACAGCGTTCCCCGAGACCGTCGTGATGGAGAGGGCCGAGGCAAAGGGGGCCGCGAGTGCGAGGATTGCGCTACGAAGAAAAAAAAGAGAAAGAAGGTAAACGGAGAATCGAGGCGGTATGGAGAACGCTACTGACCAGAGCTTGAACATGGCGAACATTTTTGCGGTTGTTTTTCGGTGGATAGCTAGCGCTACGGTGGTGGGGGGAGAGGGAGAGCGGGCGAGAAGATGGCGGGAATGAAGAGCCGGTTACAGGACACGGGACACGTGAACCCGAGATCAGACATCAAACACATCAGAAATGTCATGTCACGCCGAACCGTCAAATACAGTCACAACTCACACCTGGCTAACGTCGCACCCGTTTTTCAAGGCTCAATGTTCCAAGCTCGAAACGGTCCTGAAGGAGACTCGAGAGTGACGTGAGAAACAACCGAAACACATTCCCACGGAATCCAGCCCTGAGGTTAAGCAGTTCACCTGATCATGAGTAATTGAAATTCTGCTTACGCCCATCAGCCAGGCCCCCGGTCACAACTGTTACTGTTTTACTCTATGAAATTTCAGTTTTACTCTATTTTGGACGGAAAATTCTATTGAGAAACCCGGTTGCAGGCGGAAACCCTTCCTTTTTTGGTAATTCCGCAGAAATCCTCGCCCAATGTTAATGAGAAACCCAACCATCATTCTGGGACGGCGATCAAGCCGTAAGCGGAGTTTCAAAGGCAGGTCTCTGATATTAGACCTCATCTCAGGGCAGTTCAAATAATTCTATGGGTCCCATAACTGCATGACATCACCGTGCAACTGGGCCTTCCAATCGGAGGCCCCTCTACACCTCTCTTCCGTGGCCAGCTGTGCCATCAAATGGTTGCATTTCCCTCTCGACACCAGAGTTGATCCCGCCGCGGGCGCCTCAGGGTTGGAGCTGCTTGTCATGCACGCCCGCTCATGTTGCAGGTCACTCTTAACCCGGAAGAGTCGGGGGTGTCCTGACTCGCTACTATGGTATTTGTTGCTTTCCACCGGGCCTCCTCCGCGTCGCGCGCGTTCTCGCTGTCCCCTGCTTGCGTGCTGCCACCGCCGCGTCGTCTCGTTCTCCAGGGAGCGACGGTCCCCCGGGAATTTCACCCGATTAAGTTTACCCTGCTTGCGGGCTCTTTGTCTCAAGTTGAAGTCCCATTGCTTATTGTACTTCTCATAATAAACAAATAAATTTGTTCCCCCACTCAGCGCTCAGCCGGAAGTCGGCATTCAGGGCAACGGCCGGCATCTCCCCCGACATCATCGGGGGTTGCTCGAAACCCGGTTTCTGCATAGAAATCTGAGAAACCGGGTTTCTGAATAGAATTATCCATTTTGGACGAAGATTTTCGGGTAAAATGTCCATTTTTTTTCTCCGCGGGGTTTTTTCAGCTCTTGGCTGCACCGCATGTGTACCTGGCGCAATCGTATCAGGTTCAACCAAGATATACCGTTCCTCGGTCCGAAGATTTGTTTTTTTCTGCCAGTTGGACTCACTAATACACCCCCCAAAAAAATTCGCTCATTTTAGTTCTCCAGCCAATTTCCAATGTCGAGCTGTTGTCGAGGTTCCCATCATTCTCAATTGTAACTTACTGGTGTGCTATAGCTACTACTTGCATAGTACAAGAATGGGTAAGTACTGCACAGAACCAGAACACAAATAGGCTAATCTAGTTGACCTTGGTCGAGAGCAAAAATTCAGAAGTGCACTCAGGTTATGTAAATTCAACATGCCGAGCCGCGGATACTCGCAACGAAGGTCAATCGCAATTCGAACCACAGTTCGACTTCCCCAGTCCGTCCCGCCGAGGGCTCTCATCACCGCGATTATTACATCGAAACCGGCCGCTGAGGCGATGCACAATCTGGGACTCCCCACCCATGCCGACTTTTCATCCGAAAAATCTACCAGGGCTGATGTAGATTTCCTGGCCGACATTTATCACCTGGTACCTTACCCACCACATTTCTCAGCTGTCTCTCAACAAAGCCGCGCAGGAATATATCTACCTCAGATGGCAAAGACAAAGAAGGATGATCTTCCCGCAACTTTTTCTGGAACGAAATGCCCCAAACTCTGAACATGTTACGGAGGGAGAAAACACCTCAGATCGGCTGTATGTTCGTTGGTTCAGACCCACCTTCAGTAGTGCGGCTACCTGCTGTTTCAATTTGGGACCGCGAATGCAAT
Organism: Mycena vulgaris; assembly: GCA_029204335.1. Taxonomy (NCBI): domain Eukaryota; kingdom Fungi; phylum Basidiomycota; class Agaricomycetes; order Agaricales; family Mycenaceae; genus Mycena; species Mycena vulgaris. The sequence goes on from JARGYA010000834.1 coordinate 18,441, forward strand.
CCTCTTCCGGCTCCGTTTTATGCTCGGCGTACATCAGCCAAGCCTGCCAAGCAGCCAGTTTTCTAGTAATTTCCGATTTGACGAGGGCCATCGCAAGCAAGGCTATATTCAGGGATCGGTGGTTGAACTGTCGGTCTGCTTTTGAGCAATCTTACCTTCGCACGAAGCGGCCGCCGTTCAGCATGTTGAATCTACATCACCTGAGTGCGCTTTAGAATTCCGCTCTCAACTCAACCAAGGTCAACCAGGTTAAGTTAGTTGGACGCGCAATGTCCCCGAGGTCGCGCTCACGGCAACACGATTCGCGAATATTTTACCCAGGCATGTTGTGCCATAATATCTCTCGCGGTTGTCTGACATCGCGCCTAAAGCTCGGAGGACAGCGCAGTTTGCATATTCATGACGGGGCTTGTAGCTGACGTGAAGCACGAAGACCAAAGCAAGCGGCCTCAGGCCAGTAATGGCGGCCTGTCTCATTGCAACTATCAGTTATAATCTCCTCTCCCGAGGTTGGCATAAACTTTCTTAACTCTGCATCACTCCACTCTCTGTCACGGTACATCGGCTTACGATGCAGCAACTGCACATCCTACCGGTAGCGCGATGATTATACTCAAGTTATGCTATCTCTTTGCGTTGCGTGCAACATCTGGGCATTCTTCAAGACGAGAGTCCGCACCCTGCTAGTCATATCTAGCTGCTACTTGATGCATATTTATGTACGCAATTATCCTTGGGCTCAAATTGCGAGTGTTAACTTGGCTCCGAGTCGCGAGTACTATCCGCGCGAAGCCCCTTCGTCCGGCATGTAGCATTTATGCAGCCTCGTACGAGGGTTTTCTATTTTCGTGCTCTGAGTGTATTCATTTCTATGTTTGCTGCAGGCCAGTAAATGATGAAACCTCAACATTGAACCTTCCGTGGTCGAGAATTTCCCCCCGAACTTCCCTCGTGAGTCGTCAACAATTTCCGCGAGGATTTTGGCTGATGAGCCAAAAACGGACCTCGACCGAGTTAGACTAAACCCATTGCGTACCCTTTGGATGTCATGAGTGTAGAAAGCATGGCTCTACCCTCCATATCTGCTCACGCATCGGCTGTGTTACACGTTCGCTGTGGGCTGTGGTCTCTGATACATGAATCACGAATACATTCACTGTAGTATTTGGTGTACAATGATTTTCTTCCTCCTTGGCTGACATAGCCACTGGCAGGAGCGTGGGTCAAATCTACCACCTGCCCATTGGGTCTACCAGTTCCGCTTCATGGTGGGCGTCTTCGCAGGTCCAAAGAAAACAGGCTCGTCACGGATGAAATGACTGGTGACATCTTTTCTCTTGAGAGATTAGTCCGGGCAAGTCCGGGTGTTAATTAGCTGTGTTCCCCGATTTGTTTGGCTCCATTTGGGATGATCGCCTGACGCGTCAAAACACGTGCATCATGATCCTCAGCCTTCTTTAAGTTCTTATAGGCCATCATGTCGCTGCGACGGTCGCCGTTCGCTGCGAAATTGAGAACGAACTACGTTCCATCCGACAACGAAATCCAAGAAATTCGCGCGCTCCTTTTGGAGTCTCTTGACGAATTAGCCCGCCTCGACACCCAAATCGACGAAGCCCAGGCTTTCCTCCACCAGCTCAGAGTCAAACGCCAGTCGTTGAAAGCCGAGATCGACGCTCACACGGCCCTCACCTTACTCGTCCGTCGTCTCCCAGAGGACATCCTGCAAGAGATATTCCTTTCCTGTCTTCCATCAAATGGGAACGCAGTGGCAAACGCCCCAGAGGCACCGCTGCTTTTGGGTTTTATATGCAGACATTGGAGAAGCGTTGCGCTGAGCATACCACGGCTCTGGAGTGCTTTTACTCTATGGACGCACAAGGACGCGGTTGGCCTTATAGAGAACTGGCTGAGCCGTGCGGGCATTTGCCCCCTCACTATCTCTCTAGGCCCAGACGACCGACGTAGCCGCGTGGACCTCTATCCGGGTATCGAACATCTCATCGATGCCTCTGGTCGCATACACCGCCTCGAAATATCTGGAGCTGCGGCCCCCAGATTCTTGCCACTTCTGCAACTCGCCGCGGAGAATTTTCCTGTTCTCGCGAGCCTCACAATCCATACCTCGGTTGATTTGGCCGGCGTAAATATCCTCCAAGCTCCCGGTTTACGACATGTTTCACTCTCTACCCCACATCCTCTCACACTACCACTTCTTTGGGAACAGTTGACGGAATTGGCACTCCACTCCGACGACTTTGATGACGGCGTGGACCTCGATGGTGCATTGGAAGTGCTTTTTAGGTGCACGAATCTTGTTCAATGCTACCTAGAAATCGAGAGGCCTCGTCGTATCACTGCGAAGCGCATACTCGCGCTTCCTTCTCTCCAGCATCTCACACTCATTTTCCACCGAGCCGCCGATCCGCTCGAGTTCGTCGAGTGTTTATCCTTTCCGAATCTTCGCCATCTCACCATCGCGCGTTGGGGTCACATAGTGCGGCCTTTCACATCCGGCACGCCGTCCTTGTTCGCCGACCTCTCCTTGGAACTCTTCACACATACCACCCTTCTCTCTCTCTTCGCCCTTCTACCCCAGCTCACCCAGCTTCGGCTCACCCGGGTCCGGCCTTCCTCCAAGCCCCCCTTGGACGATGTGTTTCTTTCTCGGCTCAGGCCGACGGCCGAGCGACCGTCTCACAATCTATGTCCCCTTCTCACGCACTTCCAGATCAAGCCCTGTGCATTTTCCGACAGCGCAGTCTTGGATTTTATCCTTGCCCACTCCATTCACGGCTCGCCTTTGCAGCGAGTAGAGATCGACTTCCAGCGTGCGATGGACATCGACATATTTCCGGAGCTACAACCCCTGATCTCTGAGGGCCTCTCAGTTAATCTTACTTATCTACAGTGATTGGTAGCAGCTAGCTACCGCAACGCTTTCGGATGAACTTCTGTTTTTACTGAGTATCCTCAGCGATTTCACTATGTAATCCTTGGACCTCAAAACTTGTTCCCGCGAGGTTCAAATTGCACTCCCCTTTGATGTAGAAGCGTCAGATGCGATGGGGTGTTCACTTTAATACTTACCACTTCCTCAACAGCATGTATTTTTGACTTCCTCCTTGAGTACGTGATGCTCCGTGAGTTCGGGCTGAAACCGACTGAATGCAACCTCGCTTGAAGGATTCAGTCCTGCAGCGGAACTGCAGATGGGAGGTAGCATAGAATATGAACTGCCTATCAACATAAATACACTCCTCGATTCGACGGTAGATAATTCTTATAAAATCGAGCTTACGCCGCAACCCCCACACGATAGAAGTCGGGCGTAAACGGCAACCGGTTCAAGACCGTAGTTTTTTTCCGTTTTTTAGAGTGCTCGGATATCGCGCGGAGTATAATCATCATATCTCATTTATTTATTTGACATATTCCCGGGTGATATTTGGCTCTCTTTGGCCTCAAGACCGACTCGCGTCTTATCACGTGCGGAACCTCCTGCAGCCTTCAGAATGCCTCTCATCCATTCGCCGTTTGCAGAAAAACTGCACTCCAACTATGTCCCGTCTGATGCTGAATTGGACCAGCTTCACGTTCTTCTCGTTGGCCCGAAGAATGAGCTGGCCCTCATCGACATCCAGATCGACAAAATGGAAGTCGCTCTCGACCAGCTCAAAGCCAAGCGCGGCTCATTGAAGGCCGAAATCGACGCGCACCAAGCGCTCATGTCCCCTCTCCGACGCGCTCCTCAGGAGATCCTCCAGGAGATCTTCCTTGCCTGCCTCCCGACAGCGAACAACGCCCTCATCGATCCCGGCGAGGCGCCCATGCTGCTTGGGCGCATTTGCAGGCTTTGGCGAAGCGTAGCTTACTCTACGCCAATGCTTTGGAGCTCTCTCCACATACCACCATTGATGGAACGCTGGAATTCTGAGATGCCGCCGCAGGTCGAGGACAGGCTGGAAAAGTTCGTGGAGGCGTGGTTAGATCGCTCTGGCGGCTGCCCTCTATCGATTTCCCTCTCCCGATTCCCATACACTTACAATGTTGCTGCCAATCTCGTTCTCCCCGGCACTGTGCACCAGTTAATCAGAGTGGCTCCCCGTCTCCGCCATCTCAGTATCTGTGCCCACACCAGTGAAATGCGGCAGCTTCTCTTCTTCGACGCGAAGGACCTTCCGTGCCTTGAAAGCGTTCATATCCAATCGCCTTTAGATTTGAATGACCGTTGGGAAGAGGCTCCTATACTCCAGCTTCCCAGCCTGCGCCAAATTTCACTACACATATCGGCCGATGCGCTCGCGCTTCCCCTGCGCTGGTCGGAGCTTACAGACCTTGACCTTGAATGTTTTCCTACCTGGATGGACGTTCCAATTGGAAGCGTAGGAGATCCAGGGGGTCTAGACCAAAATGGTGCCATGGAGCTCCTTCGCAGGTGTCCGAATCTGGTCCGATGCCACCTCCACGCAACGACCGGCGTCCCCTTTATAGCCGGCCCAACAATCACTCTTCCCCATCTCAAGGCTCTCAGTCTTTCAGGCGAAATCGATTCTTTTCGATTCATGCAGTTCCTCGTGTCGCCAGGCCTCCGGTACCTATTCGTTGGGGCTGATGGCAGCAACCCATCATTGCGCTCTGTCGAAAGCTCCGCACACGAGCTCACGCTAGAACTCACGAACCAGTGTCGACTCCCAGAAGGCGGTCTGCTCGACCTTTTCGCTCTGCTCCCCGGGCTTTCGCGTGTCCGCCTTGTCCGGTGTTCACGCGTCCGACTACCAAACAACAACATGGCATTGATTGACCTCGACGACGGGTTTCTCACTCGCCTCAGTCCGGATCCGGAGAACACGCTATGCCCTGCGCTAAGCCACATCGAGCTGGGCATCTGCTCCTTTTCGGACGCTGCACTGTTGGCCTTTATCCGTGCGCGGATGGCCACAGACCATCCTCTCCAGCGGCTAGAAGCCACTCTTCCCGGGGAAGCGGGTGTCGATTTTACATCGGCACTGCGGGAATTCCCAGGGCTTTCCGTCGAACTGCGTTCCCAACGTCCCAAATGGGACCTCGACCCCCGCGAAGGATTAGGCGAGGTCGGTCGTTTATGAACAATGATCTCACCCATGGACGCGCGTTGTGACGACGCTGGTTCGGCGGGATACTATCCCATGTACCATAATGCTTTCACTCTGATTATCCTGACCACTGAACCCCAACCTCCGTGCACGGGTGCTGTATGGACAAGTGTTGAACGGGGGTACAAGACTGAAACCAGTGGTAACCTCGAAAGGGTTCCAGGCCGCGAGAAGATGTGCGGAGACATCCAAACCTTGGGATCTCGTAGCTCCGGACTCACGAGGCTGGTGTGTGTAATCTCGTTCGAGTTGAACTCGAAATTCAACCAAGATCACCCGTATTATCCGCCCGTTTTATCTGGCGCGTCATCCTATAGTTGCAAAGCTTCGCATTTTGGTTTGAGTAGGAGACGATTCAACCCCTCTTTGTCCGCGCGCTCCTGTAGTCTGCCCGTCGCGATCTTTCGGGGTAAACATGTAAGCCAAGCAAGTGATTACGCCAGAACACCTCGCGGTTACCCAACCGGTTCGCATCTATGGCAGCGTAAAACTCGTTTCACAGCTCGGCTCCGCTGGGTCTATAAGGTCTGAGCTAAGTAATAAAGAATCCTCGCTCTGTTAACATTATGGCTCTGTACTCTTTGCTGAAGAGTTGGCCGGTCGCGGTGGGGGGGTTGGCGGTATTCTTGAGTTGTGGTGTCACGCCGCATTATAATAGGAACCATCTGAGCAACACCAAGGGCTAGGGTTAGGCGCTTATGGAGTCGTAAACGCCCATGTTGAAGGGCTTTAAAAAGTCACCAGTAAAACCCATTAAATTACCTTCCCAAGCTCGTCGATGTTTAGCCGCTTGTTGTTATCATGCAACGCTTACGAGGAAAAGCAGGACGTTTAGAACGAGTGGAGGAACGGTAATATATATTAATCTGAGACTTCCTAGCAAGAAATAGGCGGAACTTGTAATTCTGTTCCGTTGGCAAGGACCCAGTAGTACCAGAGATTTGACTCATTTGAGATGGATTCGAGTCTTCGTACGTTTTCAGATTTGCCGCGGTTCCTCGAAATTTGACCGTCCCGATTAGATTGAAATTTTGAGGGGAATTGAGGGCGTAGAAACGTCAGATAGTTCAGTTCTGGGGTGCCTCAAGTTCTTTTAACACCAAGTGAGCCTTATTTAGTGAGCGAAAGAGGGATACGTGACCGTGACATCATCACACCAATGCCTTGCCATGAACCATCATGAAGATAACCGCTTATCGAGCAGACGGCGGCCTGTATTAATCCCAGACCTTAGGAATAGTGTACCGAGTCCCAGGCGGGCCCAATCTCAGAGAAAGAACGCCGTAGAAGCCCTCCTCGAGCATGGCTTTCCATATTCGCGGTCTGCACGCAGCCACCTCGGTCTGCAATTTGTACTGAGATCCGGTCAGTAAGCTGGCGGCGCACACCTCGTGCGTGAATGCCCTGGCCTTCTCTTCCCTTGATGGACGATTTCTCGTGAGTGGGGGAGACGGTACGTGCGCTGCATGCATTTAACACTTCCCGTGAACGCTCTTCGTAGACCTGGACATCCACCTCTGGGACTTGCACGAGGAGCAAGTCAGCACTCCCTGCTGCTCTTTTCAGGGTCCTCAAGTAATTTCTTCAATGCTGTCTGGTGCACGGCTCACCATGTCCTAGAGAAACATCTTTGTCTTGTCGTTTTCGGCGAATAATCGATATATTCTTTCGTTCGTTGGGCATCTCTCATATGTCCACGGGTCGCTGATTTAATTTCTTAGCGGAGGCACCGATGAAATTGTGCTCAAGTTCGACGCCACCCAGCTAGAGCGGCCGCTGAACCCACAAGACTCCCGCTTCCCGGACCACACATTTCGCCAGCACGACGTGAGGACGGTCCTTGTGTGGGCACCCGTTTCTGATTTGCCTCAAGGCTAGCATCCGCGGGATCGCGCCCCATGCCGTGCAGGACGACATATTTCTCAGCGGAAGGTGCGTATCGATCCCATCCGCTTTCACCCTGCGGTCTGAGAGCATCGCAGCGAGGACGGACGGATTATCCTCCACGACGGCCGCAGCGCCCCCAGCGCGCGCCTCCGAGCCCAAGACACGATTCAGCTCACGGCAGAGGTCACGGGCGTCGAATTCCACCCCATCATGGAGCACATCTTCGCGACCAGCGAATCGAACGGGCGGGTCTGCCTCCGCGATCTGCGGATGGCCTTTGGCCCGCTGGCGCAGAGGACGCGAGAGGGCATCGTGCAGCTGGTGCGCGTTCCCATACTCCTATGTCTCCCGCCTGACCAAGATCCAGTACAACACCAAGCTCTCGCGTCGGTCGACCACACATTTGAGTATCCCCGAGACTGGCGGCATCTCGTTCAATCGGCACGGTGTGTACAATTTTAATGTCTGCGAATGGCACATCCTTATTCGCGCTACAGGGACCCAGCTTGGTGTGACGATGCTGGTACGCGCGCGCCGTCCTAATAGCCGACTGCTTACCTTGCTCATCAGCATTACTTCCCCACCATCTACGCCCTCGCGGACCCGGACCCCGTCGCCGTCTGCAGCGCCCCAAACCTCCCCGACGGTGCGCCGATCCCCAGCGGCGAAGGGTACCGCAACTCGTGCAGCACGATGAAGGTATATCCCTCCACGTTCCCCCAGCTGCGAGCCGACCACATCCTCGTCCTAGCAAGGCTCGTTCGGCGGGCCCGGCCTCGACGCAGACACGCTGTACGCCACGGGCTCAGACGATTTCCGCGCGTACATCTGGGCGCTCCCGCCGCCCGCGGAGCTCGAGGCGCGGCGCACCGTCATCTCATATGCAGACTGGGACGCTGGCGCGCACGCGGGTGTCGTGGGTACGTCTCTCTTCTCCCCAATGACCATACACCGGCTTACGCGACCCGTAGCCTTTGCAGAGCAGCTTACCGGCCCGCGCTGCGTGCCCGCGCAGCTGCACACGCCGCGCGCGCGCCTCGGGGGCCACGCGTCGATCATCAACACCGTGCTCGTGCACCCGCGCATGCTGCTCGTCGCGAGCGCGGGCGTGGAGGCGGGCGTCGTGCTGCACGGCGCCGTCGACTCGCTGCTCGGGGGCATGCGGGTGACAGGAACGCACGTGCGGCGTGTCGGGGAGGCGATGGCGGGGGATGACGTCGATGAGGAGGAGCGGGTGACGATCCGGCTGTTTGACCAGTACGCTGTTGCCATCTGGATTTCTTTTAGTTTCTTTGGTTTTAAGACGTGACTTCTAGGTTTCTTCAGCAAGAGGGCGAGGCGGACGTGTTCGAGGTGCGGCGGTGGGCGGGCGACGAGGGCGATAGTGGGGATTCGTCTGGAGATTCGGACGAGGCGGATTCAGATGACGACACCGGCATGGAGGTGTCCGATGGGTGAAATTCCATGGGGTTGATACTGTAGGGTCCTGACTGCCGATATCTTGGGGGTGGTCATGTCGCGTCATAAATATGTTCTAACCGTCAACCAGATGGCACGAAACGATGCGTCGATATCGACCATCCACGCGCGAGGTTGCTATTTTTGCAACACGCGGCAATCACGCGTGATCATCCCACAGATCCTACTAGCGCATATCTCTCCGTCGATTCACCGCCCCCCATACTCACCGCTCTTGCGGCTCCTTCAATGCCTCTGCTATACGCTTGTGCACGCCCCCCCTCTCGGATTGGAACGGAATAGGCGCATCCATCGCCATTTTTCTCCCGAGGTTGTCACTTTTAATCTTCTCGACCCTACATATCTCCGTTTCCCCGCGCATGTGCTCACGAAGCGAGGACTCACCTTCCGGGTTCCTGATATTCTGATGCCCTTTTGTTCCTCGGTTCCTTTCTTTGTGGCCTGATTAATATAATCGCGTTATCCCGCAAGCTGGCCGTCTTTTGGGGCGAGACACCTATGCGCCTCTCCATTGGATAGCTGGCCGCGGGATCCATGCTGAGGCCGATCTTGACTTCAAGCCGAAACTCAAGTAGGACAATTTCCGCTTCATGTTTGCGTATTTTTGGACTAGTCCCCCGGGGATTGTGGTACTTCCTTCATCAGGGGGCGAAGAAGCACTGTTCGGCAGCATAAACCGTTCGATAAATACACAACTGGCCATCACGGACGCTCCGTGCCAGCACAATGCGTCTCCTCTGCATCTTGCCGCTCCTCGCGCTTTCCTCCTACTCGTTGGCTGGAGTCACGGTTCAAAAGCCGGGCTTGACTGTTCCTCACAAGTACGCTAGCAATCGGGATGCAGCAGAGAAGATCTTCACGACGAGCTACGCGGCGTACAAGTACGTTACATGGCGACGAGGCTTCGCCCACGACTGATTGGGATGAAGAAAGTTCGCATTTGGCCATGATGAATTGCTGCCTATAAGCGAAAGCTTCGAAGATGACTTGGGAGGGTGGGGAGCGTCCCTTGTCGATGCATTGGCACGTTATGATCCCTTTCTTTTCGCAATCCAAAGCTAATATACAGTTGCAATTTTAGGGAACCATGGTGCGTTCATCTCGATGGCAAACCTGCTCAGCGCTCACAATAATGAGCAGCTCGTCATGGGCTTGGACGTAATTTGCCATTTTTACACACACCAAACTTTTTTGACATTTATCAGGATTTATTCAACGAAGCGCTCAATTTTACTAGTACAATCGACTTCAGCACACCGCCGGCTCCTGGTCTTGTCAGGTATGTACGCTGGCGTACCAGGCTCAGTCCACTCATATCTTCCAGCGTCTTTGAGACGACTATCCGTTTCGTAGGAGGACTTTTGTCCGCCTATGAACTCAGTGGAAAAAAGCATCCCATTCTTGTCGCCAAAGCAAAACAAGTTGCGGACAAGATGGCTTTTGCCTGGGTTGGAGTACGTTCTGTTCGGCTTATGAATGTGTTATCTGCGTATCTTATGGGTCCAACAAGGACAACGTCATTCCATTCGGGCATATAGACTTCCCCAGCAATACCCCCAATATTGCAGTGGCAAGTTTGCCTCCTCTTTCTCCGTTTCTCGACTTTCTGATTTTTTATTGAAGACCAACATCGCAGAGGCTGGGACGCTGGCCCTGGAATGGACTACTTTGAGCACATTCACGGGCAACGCAACCTATGGGGATCTTACCGTTGATTCCCTTCTCCACATTGCGAATCTTGTGCGTCGATCCCTCCTTCACCTTGCCGCCGCATATTGATTTTTCTTATTCCACAACCTCAGCCAGCCCCGTTGCCAGGTTGGCTTTGATTAGGACCTCGGGGCGTTCACCCTACTCACCATCACCAAATCTATGTACTTAGGTCTTGCTCCCCAGAATATTGACCCCGCAACGGGTGATTTTGTCGGTGCCTACCTCGTGAGTGCCACGGAGCTGGCCATGCCTGTTGTTATTTAATCCGTTCACAGAGCTGGGGCGGCGGAAGCGACTCCTACTTCGAATATCTCCTCAAATTCGCAAGATTCACCAACACCGATAATAACGTGTTCATCGATACGTGGAAGGTACACTTCTCGCCGTTTGACCGTACATTAATTGATTGACGCGACCCGCAGACCGCTGTGGATTCATCGATACGAACCTTGTTAAAAGTCGGTTGACCCTCTCGGTTTACGTTCATAGTTCATTCATTTTTCATCCATAGACTTCCACTGTGGGGAACCATTCTTATCTCGCCGACGACAATGGAGGGGAGATCATTCACGTTGGATCGTGAGTCCCACGCTGACCTGTACTCGGATTTCATAACAAGATTCCTAGACATCTCGCATGTTTCTTCCCCGGAAACTGGCTTCTTGGTATGTAATCATTGTCAACCTGGAAACTCGGCTTACAGGCTATAGGTGGTAAGCTCCTGCAGAACCAGACAATCATCGACTTTGCATTGAAGTTGAACGACGGCTGTTGGGTGAGTTGTCTACTTCCTGACTGACTGCACAAACTAAAGCACCACACAGAACACGTATGCCAGTACCGAGTCAGTTTATCATCCTATTGTATCCTCTTTCCCCCGGATCCTTAGCCAATTTTAGAACGGGTATCGGTCCAGAAGGCTTCGCGTTCATCAGCCCCGATGGTAATTTTACCGGCGGGGGCACCATTAGCGCGGACCAACTGGCCTTCAACCAAAAGCATGGATTCTATATCACGTCCTCTGACTATATCCAACGCCCGGAGGGTACGAGTCTACCATCTCATGTGTGCCTAATATTTAAACGACGCCGCAGTCTTGGAGTCTAACTTCTACGCGTGGCGAGTGACGGGTGACACCAAATATTTGGACCGTGCAGCGGCCGCGATCGCCTCGTTCAACAAGTTCTTGCCGGCGAAGGTTGCGTTTGCGGGTCTAAACGACGTGGACGACGTCAAAGCCGGGCAGATCGACATCACGGAGAGTTTCTGGTGCGTGATGTCTTGAACCTGGGATGACACTTTGATGACACTTTAAAGGTTTGCCGAGGTGCTGAAGTACCTGTGCGTCCCATCCATTTTCATTCTCTCTCTGTTCTAATTGCGCTTTAGATACCTCACATTCGACGACCCAGCGCACATCAGCTTGGACGACTGTGAGTCCTTATGCGCCATGTATTCATCTGACTCTTGTTCATTCGGGGCTCGGCAGATGTGTTCAACACGGAGTGCCACCCCTTGAAGGCGCCCCCTGCGCTCAACTCGTACGGGTCCCGGAACTTTGTTCCGCAGAAGCCGTTTACTGCCCACCCCGTGGTCGCCCCGCTCCCTGCGATCAGTCCTGTTTAGCTACCACTTGTGTAAATTCGACGTACTTTATTTACGCGAGCACGCGAATCGCACACGTTCCTGCCCGCGGCCGGTATTTGCAAGCCAATGGTGAGGAGGATTTTGACACCGACAGCAAGATGGTAGGCAACTCGACTTGTTAAGTATCCCCGAATGTTTATAAAAAAACTTGTGCAAGACGGCGCCAGGAGAGCACCGGGGAGGAAATTTCATCTCACTGATATTTAAACAACACAATCGACAACATATACAGCTAGTGAGACAAAGCACTGGATTGAACCATGAAACCGAGATCTTCGCAACACACAACCTCGTCCATCACACCATTCAGCCAGAGCCACGATGTCAGCCCTGAAAACGGTTGGAACTCGGACCCCACAGCGGGAATTCAAGCCATGCCACCTACGGTAGGTGCTCGCAAAACCTCCCGATAATTGCGCCGATGGTTACAAGTTTCTGGCGTAGCGCATTGTACTTCATAGCTGTCAGATGAGCCACATGATCAGTGGGCTGTATCACGCCCCAGTTGTCTATCATGCCCATTTCCTCACTCCGTTTCAACTCAGCAGCTTGAGCATGGATGTGCAATCGAACCATATGGCGGCAGTGGACTGCGCAGACTTCCAGAAACAGCCAATCCGTCTCCATCAACGTCTTTTTGCAATCGCACAGACACTGTGAACCCGGGAGATCCGTGCAGCGAGAGTGCTGCCTGCGGGATTCTCTGATCAGAGCGTAAACCACAGACCAACAAGATGACCCACCTTGTCGCCGGAGCATTAGCAGTTGCATATTTTAGGGGGCTTTCGTCAACGTCTTGCGGTCGCCTGGCCGGACGAGGTGCGATTGGAACATAACTATGTAGGTTATCAAATTAGCAACGGAGGAGTCTTGAATTTAACGGCAACCCCACCGCCGAGGTCCACGACTAGCATAAGCCAGATTCGTTTGAGGGGAAGCAAGATGCATGTAGCATTCATCAGAGCTACAAGGCTCACCCCGACTGGCTCCCACATTCGATTCTCGACCCCGAGGCAAAGCGGTATCCCGGGAGCTGAAGTCGTTTAGCGTGAGCCACAACAGGCGGAACGTCCTCTAACCTTCTACACATCCAAAAAAGAAAAAGACCGGTACACCCAAAGCAGAACCTGAGGAACACACGGGCCCAAGGAAGGCAGCGATTCAAATTTCGGGACCGTCATGCGTAAACACGTGATCTTGGTTCAATTTTAAGTTCAACTTTGGTTCAACTTCAACGCGAGATTAAACACCAGCCTCATGCGCCCTCTCGTGATCCTAGAGCAATTTAGAGGGCTTATCCGCGCGGCGCAATGCCTCTTGAATTCGCGGCTGTGGTTTACGTTCCAAACCCATTTCAGTGTTCCGGTTGGGAAAACGCCGAAAAGGGAGAGGCGGGCCTATTGAGGACCATTCAAAATATGGTGAAGATGGCTTGGTAATCATGAGTTGGAATGAAAGTATTGCGGTTATAGATACATGAGACCATTTTCCAACTATATATCCCCTAGGTCACCGGCATAGTCAAACACAACTAAAATCATGTGTCCATTTTCATCTGGGCGAGATACTTGCTCAGAGATGGCCGACCTCGGTCAACCCTTCACGGGGGTCGAAGTCCCATTTGGGATATTCGTAGCGGAGGTCGACGGTAAGCTTGGGAAATTGTTGCAGCTCTGATGCGAAATCGACACCCATGTCACGGGGAAGGATGGCTTGTATATGCTGAAGAGGATGACACGTGGCCATCCGCTCACGGATAAAGGCCAAGAGTGCGGCGTCCGAAAAAAAGCAAACGCCGAACTCGATCTGCGTTAGCGCAGGGCACAACGTGTTGTGCGGGTCTGGACCGAGGCGAGTGAGAAACTCGTCGTCGAGGTCAAACAGGTCATGGTTTGGTAGTCGGACGAGTGAGGTCAGGAGAATGCGGACACGCGTAAGCCGGGGAAGTAAATTGAAAAGCTCGAACAGACCGCCTTCTGGAAGTCGACAGTTCATAAGTTCTAGTGTAAGTTCCTGTGCGGAGCACTCGCTAGAGCGCAACGAGGGGGGCCTGCTGTCACCCCCAACGGAGAGGTGACGGAGGCCTGGCAACACGAGGCACTCCATGAATCCAACAGCTTCGACGCCTGAGATACTGAGAACCTTGAGGTGGGGAAGAGTGATTGTAGGGCCAGCGATAAACGGGACCGCGTTCGTCGCTTCAAGGTGGCATCGAACGAGATTCGGGCACCTGCGAAGGACTTCTAGGGCGCCATTCTGGTCTAGACCTCCCGGATATCCCAATGAAGGATGCGTCCATATAGGGAAGCATTTGAGACTAAGGTCCGTAAGCTCCGACCAGCGCAGGGGAAGGGTGAGCGCATCGGCTGATATATGTAATGCAATTTGGCGGAGGCTGGGAATCTGGAGTATAGGCGCCTCGTTCCAACCTTCATTCGAATCTGAAGGGGACTGGATATGAACGCCTTCGAGGCAAGGAAGGTCCTTCGCGTCGAAGAGGAGAAGCTGCCGCATTTCACTGGCGTGGGCACAAATGCTGAGGTGACGTAGACGGGTAGCCACTCTGATTAACTGGTGCAGAGTGCCCGGGAGGACGATTCTGGCAGCGAGATTGTATGGAGATCGGGAGAGAGAAATCGATAGAGGGCAGCCGCCAGAGCGATCTAACCACGCCCCTACGAACTTCTCCAGCTTGTTCTCGACCTCCGGCGGCATCTCAGAATTCCAGCGTTCCATCAATGCTGGTATGTGGAGAGAGCTCCAAAGCGTCGGCGTGGAGTAAGCTACGTTTCGCCAAAGCCTGCAAATGCGCCCAAGCAGCATGGGCGCCTCGCCGGGATCGATGAGGGCGTTGTGCGTTGTCGGGAGGCAGGCAAGGAAGATCTCCTGGAGGATCTCCTGAGGAGCGCGTCGGAGAGGGGACATGAGCGCTTGGTTCGCGTCGATTTCGACCTTCAATGAGCCGCGCTTCGCTTTGAGCTGGTCGAGAGCGACTTCCATTTCGTCGATCTGGATATCGATGAGGGCCAGCTCTTTCTTCGGATCAACGAGAAGAGCGTGAAGCTGGTCCAGTTCAGCATCAGACGGGACATAGTTGGAGTGCAGTCTCTCTGCGAAAGACGAATGGATGACGGACATGCTGGAGGAAGCTTTGCACGTGATGAGACGCGTTCGGTGTTGATGCCAAAGAAGACCAAATACGAGCTCCTCATCAAGGATTCAAATATTCAAAGCTTGTGCCCCCGACGTCCCCGAAAAAAATTATGTTGGCTCCCAATTGATTAGCACAAGACCCTGCATCCCGCCGTGTCAGAACTTCTTTCGGGGCACCTGGAGGGGGAAATCGCGCCTCTGAAGTGGATCCTCTCATCGTATGATCGTAGTTGGAACAGAGAGGGTAATATGGTAAAGCAGGAAGGATAAGGATTGCCTAACCGATCTCAAGCAGTACAAAAATGGTGGAAGATCCGAAAGAAGTACAGAAGTAATATACATATGTTACCCATATCCTCTAGACTCTGTCTCGAATCTGTTATAAATCGCCACTCGGAGGTACTCTCTCTATCAAAAAAAAACATGGAGACGAGTAAATGAGGAAGGATATCCAGGTTCCTCAAGTTCCACTCAGGAATCCCTGCAGTATCCCAGCGCGCAACAAAACTTGATGGCATCATTCAGACTCATACTCTTTACCAAACTCCGTTGATTTCCTTGAGAAATTGACTACGTGTGCCTTGGATTCTAGTGTATCAATCTTAACCTCCGACAACCATTCGGCCGTCCGGATGTGCTCATTTGCTGACCTCTGGTCTCACCTCCTCGGATGACTGGTGGCGGCGCGCACACAAAAATCCTAGGCGTTGGCTGGGAGCACGAATCGCTACCTCCTCTCGACCGACTCCGCCAACAGTGATGGTTCCTTCACACGGAAGCAATCCCTTGCCACAATCGGAATTGAATAAAATGATGTACGTACTATCCACCCATACTCCGTGACGCGGATGAGGTGTCTCTTTGTCCCTCTCTTCGAACCACCATGTCAACCGAAACGGTCCCAGAGAAGCTCGAAAAAGGCGAGGAGGATTCGACCATTGACCTCCTCACGTTCCACGAGAAGAATGCCGGACGTCTCGTAATCGACCCCGAGTATCACTTTTTCCTTTCTTCCGTGAAAAAACGCTCAATCGTTTTTTCAAGGGAGGCAAAGATAGAATTCGGAGAGGCTGTCGCGTCCAGGCTCAAACTGTCGCCCGATGGCTCAGTCGTTCTATGGCCGCAGCCAACGGATTCTGCGCTGGATCCCCAGAACTGGACTTCCCGCCGCAAGGCGCTTCAGCTGATCATCATTACCCTGGCGAGCGTTGTCCCGGATTTTGATTCAGGCATCGGTTAGCGTTTCCTCTTACTTTGTGACTATCAACACGATTCCAACTTCATACATACAGGTATTGCCTCTATCTTTGCCCTCGCCGAGCAGTACAAGACGGACCCTGGTGTGATCAATAATCTAACGTCAAAGTGAGTGTGGCACTTCAACCGAGCAGAACTGGGTGCTGACTTGCCCGCAGCTGGAGCATTTTCTTGATAGGTTAGGGCCTGCGTATATTCCCGTGAACGAAGATTGATCCCGATGCAGGCTGGGGAGGTATATTTGCCGTGATTCTCATCCGGAGATACGGGCGTCTGCCCATTTTATTTTGGTCCCAGGTGAGTACACGTCTAACCCATTCGAATATTTCTCTACTGATGCAACGCAGTTCTTGGCGATGATTTTCCTGCTTGCCGCGACACTGGCCCCGGATCTGAGAACGTTTGCAGGTGAGGATTGCAGAGGCGGTTCATATAGTCGCAGACAACTGACTTTCATAAGCTATGAGGTGCCTGACGGGATTTCTTCGGGTAAGTATCACATCTCGGAATTTTCGTAACGCCTTTGATCTCATTCTGTTCGCCGACAGGACGGCCCCTCAAATAACCGTAAGTTCTGATTCTTACTCAGTGCCATGGGAATGAAGTTACTGAGTTCCTTTAGGGTCTATACGTCGTGACTGATATGTATCCGTTTCACCTGCAAGCCCAAAAAGTCAGTCTTGCATTCCAACCGTATTTTTAATTATTTTAAACTTGCGAACAGCTCAATATATGGACTTTCGGGTTCATCGTTTCCCCCTTCTTATCTCCCTTTGCATTCGGGTTTCTGGTGGCCCGCACGTCGTGGCGATGGGCGTACGGCGCCGGTACAATCTACGGCGCACTCGTGTGTCTGCTAATCATTCTGCTGGGCGAGGAAACGTGGGTTGCTCCTCTTTGGAATCCCAACATGGCCTTGATAAAATCCCAGAATGTACGACCGCACCCTGAAACCCATTCCCGAGCCTCCGACAACGGGCCTGCGCTATCGCATCGAAACCCTCATCGGCATCACGGGAGTCAAAATGGCGAAATTCCGAGCGTCCTGGTATGAGGCGATCTCATCGCCCATCCGCGTTCTCTGGCGCCCGCAGCTTTTCGGCATATTAATTTTCGAGGTCAGCAGTTTTTCTTGGCTCAGGTTAATTGTCTGATGATGCTCTCCAAGGGAATGCTGTTCGGATTCGGTATCGGAATCAACGTGAGTGGATTTTGCAAGTTCGGGGTTTAATGCCAGTGGAATAACAGCACCCTGTTCAAAGGTGACGAACGCAGTCTTCCTCGGCACGCCTAGACCATTTGGATTCGGATTTACGCCGTACGCTATCGCAGGCCTGTATGGAACACCCATCGTAAGTCCCACAGATTATTTCGACACCCTCCATATGCGAATAATAATGTTCCAGGTTGCGGTCGTATTGGGAGAGATCATCGGGCGTTATGCTAATGACTGGATTATGAATGTGTCTATCAGGCGTAAACGGTGGAGTGTTCGAGGCAGAAAGCCGGCTATGGTATGTCGAGCTTTCTTATTATCTTTTCAACCTGAATATGGTTCAGGGCGTGCTATATCGCTGTAACCGCTCTATGTCTGCGGATTTGTTGTACTCGGCGCAGCTCTGCAGAACCACCTAACGTTGCGGCTCTGATTATGGGATGGGGAATCGCGGAATGCGCCGTAAGTTTTCCTCGGCTCTAATCGCTGATAAAAAACTGACAAACTTGAGCAGCACAATGATCAAGTGAGTTTAGTCGGTCACCACCGGATGCATCACCCTAAATAAACTACAACCAGCACAGTCGCGGTATATGCGTATTGCAGCGACTGTTTCCCCAAAGCACCAGGCGCGTATACTCACTGGCCCTGACCAGAATAAATTGGCATTAACTTTGGTCGAAATTCATAGGGTGAAGTCAGCGCACTCGTCAACCTCGCCCGCGTCCTCGGCGGGTTCTCGGTGGCTTATTTCCAGATTCCGTGGGCCCTCAAGCACGGGGCACTACAAGTCTACGGGGTCGAAGCGGCGTAAGTCAGCTCGATGCCCGGCTCAATCTCAACTAAGTACATGTCTGGCCAGTATCGTCGCAGGCCTCTTCCTCCTTGTCGTTCCGGTCCTTCAGCTCAAGGGCAGATCTCTCCGAGTGGGCAACCAGTTACTCGCTGATGTGCTCCGAATTCTGACCACGCCGACAGCACCGTTTCTCGCTCATGTGAACTTCGAAATATTACTATACGCGCTTTTAGAATATGTTGGAAATTATGGGGATCGTCGTTCTTGGGCTTTATATATCTTGTTCGTCCATGCAGAATCTGGCAATTTAAACGAGGCTAAAATATGTTCACGTTGGTAATCCTGGTAGTATGCTCGGAACAGTCTATCACTTATGTACGCCCACAAGCCATCCGTCCTCTCGCAATCTTCCTTCTGCAAGACTTGCTACGCCCATCGTGAATCTCATCACCAACGTGAAGGTGGACGATGTTGAGGCTATCTCGGCGGCACTTCCAAGGTATCATCTTTCGAGCTCCAACTGGAGCGGATTTAATCAAATACCGAGGCGTGCTCGCAAGCATGGAGTGTAAGCGACGAAGACGGGTCAAATACCTGTTCCTCAGTGGTATTCAACGAATCCTTCAATTTCAGTGGCACGTACCAGCCCGCCTTCCGCTTGGAATTCATAGTCGTACGTCCGACGTTGAGAGTTGCGCCCGTCGTGGTGTTCAACTAATTACTCAATGCTACTAGCCTGAGTTAAAATCAGCGAAGCGGGAACTGAGAAGCGCGACGTCTTCGTAAAGGCACTCTGCATTCTTTGAAGAGAAAATTGAATCCCGCAGAGCGGTAGAAATATGTGCGTGTGTGATGACGACATAGAGCGAACAACAACCTGACTTTTTTGCTAGCCCCTGTTCAAGGTCCTGGCGGACAATGCGATCGCGTTGGTTGACATTCTCTTTGAGTTATCGCGGCATTTGATGCTCTTTTATTGTTTCGCTGTATCATAAACTGCATAGTTGAAGTGTAAAACAAAAGAGCTTCGTAGCCCAGTCCTACACATCCGCCGGCCCAGTGTGAATTCCGTCCCGCGGGTTAAACTTCCAGAGCGGTTGCGGAGATGAGGATGGCGTAATCTGAGTATAGTGCAGCTCAACTTGAAGCCCCTGTGAGATGAATGGCTGAAGTTCTTCCACAATGTCCACCTCCATCGGGCGGAGAAAGCGGGCCTCCACACGCTGGAGAGGATGGACTCGGACTGGTGTCAGCCGTGCGCGTATGAAATCCAAGAGAGCGGCATCGGAAAGGAAGCAGATGCCGAGTTCCACGTGTGTCAGTGCAGGGGATAAGATGGTACTTGGATGCAGACCCGTAAGGAACCCTTGATTAAACCCGAACCATCCTGCTCGGATGCGGGAAATGGCAGGGAAAAGATCAAACAGGTCGAGCAGGCCTTCTGGCGGGACCTGACACCTGTCCAAGATTTCGAGCGTAAAAGCGTGCGTCGAGCTCTGAAAAGAGCGTAGCGTGGAGCCTGGGCTTTCCCCCCCAACACCCAGATAATTCAATTTGGGTAAGACTAGAGCCTGCAAGAATTGAGCAGAGTCGAAAGCATCCAGGAGAATGAGAGCATCCAGATAGGGAAGAGTGATGGTAGAGTCGGCGATGAACGGAACATGCTTCGTCGCCCGAAGTTGGCATCGAGCCAAGTTGGGACACCTGCGAAGCAGTTCCTGGGCACCGTTCTGGTCCAGACCCCCTGGATTACCATTTGAACCATTATTCCAGTCCCGAAAACATTCAAGGCTGAGGTCCGTAAGCTCCGACCATCGCAGGGGAAGTGTGAGGGCATCGGCTGTTATGTGTAATGAGATTTGGCGGAGGCTGGGAATCTGGAGTATAAGTGCCTCATCCCAACCTTCAGTCAAATCAGAAGGGGATTGGATATGGACGCTTTCAAGGCACGGAAGGTCCTTCGCGTCGAAGAGGAGAAGCTGCTGCATCTCACTGGTGTGGACACAGATGCTGAGGTGGCGGAGACGGGGAGCCACTCTGATTAAGTGGCTCACAGTGCTGGGGAGGACGAGGTTGGCAGCAACATTGTATGGAGATCGGAAGAGGGAGATTGATAGAGGGCAGGCTGCGGAGCGATCTAACCATGTCGCCACGACCCGCTCGAGCTCATGCTCGATGTTCTGTGGGATGGACGACCAGGTCGGGGACAGTACTGGATGTGGAGCGAGCTCCAAAGCATAGGCGTGGAGTACGCAACGCTTCGCCAATGGCGGCAAATGCGGCCTAGGAGCAACGGTGCTTCGCCGGGATCGATGAGTGCGTTGTGCGCCGTGGGGAGGCAGGCGAAAAAGATCTCCTGAAGGATATCCTGAGGAATACGCCGCAAAGGGGAAATGAGTGCCTTGTATGGCTCGATTTCCGCATTCAGGGACTCTCGCCTCGTTTTGAGTTGGTGGAGGAGGACATCCAGTTCGTTGATCCGAGCATCGATGCGAGCCAGCTCGTCTAATGGTTCAGCGAGAAGAGCGCGCAAACTGATCCAATTCAGGATCAGAAGGGATGTAATTGGTGTCCAGCCTCTGTGCAAAGGGCGAATCGTGGAAGAACATTGTGGTTACCGTGACAGTCCGCGCAAAACACGTGTACATCTTCCTACTGACAAATAATATATTTATGGTAATTTAGCCCTGGTTGAATTTCCCACTGCACTTTCGAGGCCATTCAAGTAAGCCTCAAAGCTGAGGAATCAGGAGTACAGCCCAAGCATCTCGCACCATCTAGATGTCTCGCCAGAGAAAGGGACTGTCAAATTCGCTCTATTGAAGTAACGCGTCCCTCCCTTCGCCCGTCTTTGCACCTCCCTGCCCATTTTATTTACTGTGCGTTCTAGAAGCCTCATCTGAGATAAAAAGGCCGCCATGTGAGCCACGAAACTTATAGACGCTATCTGCACTCAAGCATAATATACGCCAAGCGGCGTCCGATCGGTCGAGTCGCCACCGCCCCAAACGCACGAGAAACCACAGTCCATCTGGCGATCTGAGTTGTGGTCCTATCGCACATCCCAAGTTAGTATCATCAGTTTATCGAATCGTGTACCACTCACCCATCCGCCAACCGAGCAGCTCCCGTCGTTGCTCTTAAACGTCAGCGTGCCAAGGCTGAACTGGATATAATCCCCGTCCTCGACGAACTGGTTGTCGAGCGTGGACTCCATGTTCAGTTCGGGCGACAAATCCGGTCTTATGAATCGCCCCGCTGTCGTACATTTTGATCTCGATGGAGTAGGTGGCGGAGTATTGCGGGTCATCGAAGGGGCCGCCCCCGGCGTTTTCATTATACCACTGTTGAACGTGCATCGTACAGACGCTTTTCCTTGAACGGTTCAATATCGCCGCTGACGTCGACGACCACAGCCCACTTCTTGTTAGGCATTGGGGTCAATGCTAATGCAGGAATCGATTTCAGGACGCGTTCGCCGTCCCTCGGTGGGGTGGCGCGGCCGGGGGCTGTCCGCCGCCTGCTATACTGTCAGCCATAAAGTCGCCACATACAAACGCGTTCACTCATGGTAGGGGTAGTGAATAGCCAGTTAAAATTACCTACCACTGCCACCGTCCAACGCGCCCCTTCTGTCCCTCCTGTCCGTCTGTAGCACCGTCTTTCCTCTCCCGTAAATTCGTCTCAACTACATCATCGTACGCTGCTCTACAGCACGCCGGCTCCTCTCTAGCTCTGCACTTCAAGCACTCAGCTGGCATTCAACAAGACGAGGATATCCTCATTTCGACTAAAGGATATCGATCTCCTACGCGTTCAGAATTCCTTGCCGCGCGTTGAACGTCCATGGTAGAGAGGAATATCGAAGGGTCAACATGGAGTCCCTCTGAAATTCCATGTCTGAAGTTCCTGCACAACATCCAGCTCCACCTCCCGCTGAAAGTGGGCTTTTATGCTCTGGAGGGGGCGCTCCGTCGTCATTCGCGCCCGGATGAAGTCCAGGAGGCTAATGTCGGAGAAATGGCAGCTGCCGAGCTCCATGTGCGTTAAGACGGGGCAGACGGTGCCCTGGGGCGTCGGGCGGAGGCTGTCAAGCAGCGCTTCGCGTATGTCTTGGCCCGAACACTTGGAGGCGCGAAATGCCGGGGAAGAGATGTAAGAGGTTCGAGCCAGGCCATCGTGGGAGAAGTCAGTCCCGTGCGTGAGCTCTAGCGTTTAATTCGTGTGCCGAATTCTCGGCATCCCACGAAGAGAGGCTTACGATGGGAGCTCCGATACCGAGATAGCGCAGATTTGGAAAGACGAGACACCGCAGGAGTTGAACAGAGTCGAAGGACTGGGAAAGGGTGAGTGTGGTCAGGTGGGGAAGCGTGAGTATGGGCCCTGGGGTGAATGCGCTGAGCTTGGTTACTCCGAGGTAGCAACAAACGAGATTCGGGCATCTGCGGAGCACCTCCTGGACACCATTCAGGTCGAGACCTCCTTGTACCTCGTTTGGAGGGACAAATTCAGCCAAACATGCTAGACTGAGGTCCGTTAACTGCGCCCATGGGAGGGGAAGCTTCAGCGCATCGGCGTACACAGTGAGTGAGATGCGGCGGAGATTGGGAGCGTGGAATGCAGGTAACCCTTCCCAGAACGTGAAGAAATGATTCAAGTCTGAATGGCAGGTGATATGAATGCTCTCGAGGCACGGAAGATCATCTCCGCGGCGGAGAAGCAGAGAGCGCACGTCATCAATACTGTAGCCTCGTATGTGGAAGTTGCGTATCCGGCGAGAGGCTCCGATTAAGTGGTCGACAGTGTCAGGGGAGATGAACGGGCGGTTCAAAGCGCGGGAGAAGGAGATCGACAGCGGACATGCAGCGGCGCGATCCAACCATGCCGCCACAACCTGCTCGAGCTTGCGCTCGACGCTCTGCGGCACCGGGACCACGGGCAGATTCTCGTCCCATTCCTCCATCAAGGATGGTATGTGGAGCGAGCTCCAAATTGTCGGCGGGAATACGCAACACTCCGCCAATGCTTGCAAATGCGCCCAAGGAGCATCGGCGCTTCGCCCGGATCGATGAGCGCGTTGTGCGCTGTGGGGAAAGATTTCCCC
>JARGYA010000835.1:0-41791 GCA_029204335.1 Mycena vulgaris
CTATACCTACGTACATCGCGTCCAGAATATACGCTACAGTCATCAACGGCCAGATCGCTGTGGTAACCTAAATAGTAAATACGTCTGATGATCGCAATAGATATCTCACGAAAAGACTTGGAAGACGGGGAGAGAGAAAGCTAATATCTATGCCTGCATTGCTTTGGACGCTTTGTGGCGTAGTGCCAGAGAAAAAATGCACAATAGTGCAACATGCTGTTGAGATCGTTTTGATCTTGATTGTTCGATCGGACTCGGGTAACTTCGGGTAAATTACAGCCGTTTCCGAAAACCTTGAGACGCGCAATTTGTTTTCCTCTCTCACAACTTTTGATGAAATGATAAGGATGCCCGTGTTTGGAAAGGGCCGGCCCAGACCTATGAGGCATGTTTATTATGTGTGGGAAAAGACATGCAGAAACGGAAGAGAATTTGCGGGAATCAAGCAAGAAGCAAGCGGTAATCAAGGATCTTGTGATTGGTCTGGGCCGGCCCTTTCCAAAAATGGGCATCCTTATCATTTTATCAAAACTTGTGAGAAAGGAAAAAAAATGCGCGTCTCAAGGTTTTCGGAAACGGCTGTAAGGGGACCTAAGACATGCTCGTCGTCCGATACCGCCCGAGAGAGGATTGGTTTGATAAAAGTCATCGCTGAAGGCCACGAAGAGAGGTACATGCCCCGGAGCATTGCCAGGACGATCCTCTTTGGCGTTGGTACGTTTATGAGCTCGTAGCCCTTGAAAATTTGGTATCAAGCATCAAGGGTCTAATGCGGCATCTGCAATTGTCCTCGATGGATCTAAAAACAACCGTCAGCGGAATTCGCCAAGGACGATGTGTGCCAAACTTGGTATCGCAAAAGGAGGCCCCCGGTCACTACCGTTACACTCGGTCCGGGATAGAGTAAATCAAGGTCCAAAAATGACCTCTAACCTTGTCCGCAAAATAGAGTAAATCAACTCCGAAAGGGTCGATCCCCGTCCAACATAGAGTAAATCACGCGGAGCGCGAGATTTTTTGGGGGTGTATTCGTGAGTCCAACTGGCAGAAAAATCAAATTCTCAGACCGGGGGACGGTATATGTTGGTCGAAACTCATCTGAATGTGCCAGGTAGACCTGCGATGCGGCCAGAGGCCAAACATTCTCTCGGGAGAAAAAATCGCATTTTTACCCCAAAATCTTCGTCCGAAATAGAGTAAAACAGCCGCCCAAAGGCAAATTTTCTTAGAGTAAAACAGCAATTTTTTCGAGATGAAAGCGGACCGAGTGTAACGGTAGTGACCGGGGGCCTGCAAAAGGACAGCCCGGGTCCTGTCCTTATCCAATCATCGTTCCTACCCCATTCGGGCTCTTAGTGAGTTGGACTAACCCATTGCAGCCAGATAACTTACGGAAAGCTAGTATCCCTTTTGGACCTCTTCAAAGAGGTCCCCCGAGATATGCCCGTCCGGCCGATTTCGCATTGAGGGATGAGGGCAATTGGGGGCCGACGCTGGATGAAAAAATCGTACAGTTGGCCTCCAGAAGCCCTACCCTGGACATTTCCCGCAAGCTCGCGAATCTCGAGGGATTTTGTGAGAATAAATTCGCACTGAACGCAAGGAATGACGCGCATAGCGGGAAGGGTCTTCAGATCCTTGAGATCTGACACCAGGCACAAAGCTGTGATGTCGCGTGAGCCAACGAAACCGAGTGAAGTGGGTGCCCAGTCCCTTACCTATTTCAGTCGTCGCGTACAGTACCTACATAGACATACCGTGGTCAAACCTAGGGCAGCGAAGAACGGAAAAGAATGACGAACAGTGGCTGGAATGCCTTGCTCGATGATCCACGCTTCGTCTTCAGGGTTCAGGGAAGCGCCTATGGGTCATTTTAATGGGGGGAATTGACGCAAACAGATGTCACTCACCTGTGTAAGCTATTTGGCGCACTCCGCGCAATGCGGCGAGGACCTCAGTATCGGTTCGAGCCATGAGGAGTAATTTTGAGAACCAGGATGCATAAAGGAGGAGATTGTTGAGGCCAGCAAGACGAATCAAATCCACACAGCGTGTCGCGGTCAAAACCAGATCGCGGGAGCTGAACCATGCACTGTCCTGACCCAGATAGATGTTAAATCATCATTGCGCTGTCCACCTTGGACGGCTGTGAGAAGAACGGAACATATGAAAGAAAAATGTATATCTACATGACCGAAGGAGAACGATATTGTTAAGAGATTTTGGCTCTCGGACGACCCTTGGCAAAGTCCACGCCACTGTTCGGTTTCAAACCTGAACCACCGGTGACTTTCAGGTATAGGCTTCGGTTTTCCGGATGTCGTTCCGCTTGTGTGAAAGATCATCGCTGTGTCCGTGGGTTCGACTGGAGGCAGTAAGGGAGGGTATCATCTCGGCTTCTGGAATGACCAGTGCGTCCAAAGCAGGGGTGACAAAGGCAGGAAGTCCGAGTTCTTGGACAGCAGATTCAAAGGATGGGTCATGAACAAGACCTTGGACTGAAAACTTTTGACTAAAAATCTGTTACACTCCCAAATTAGCACATAGAGAAGATCAGGTAGCTAAAAACTCGCCTGTGGTACGAATCCCGCTCGGCTTAGAGCGTAAGGATGCACAAGGTCTGAGTAAGATTCGCCAGTAATCCTTGTTACGACGGGTTAGCGCGCTTATAGCACGAATGCTCACTTATTACCGGAGACCAATGACGTCGCCAGAATTCACCCCGATGTTAGACAGTGTCTGGGCCCAAAAACATTGAAGCCTTCAATGGGTCAATTTTCAATCACAGGTAATACAAGGTATGTAGGTCCTGCCTTGTTGAGGTCATCGGCGAAGGCTTGATATGTTAGAGAAATGCAGGTTCGGGAAGTTCCCGTGCCAACTAGTGTTTTAACCAGGGGCAGAGGAGCTTACCGAGCGAGTGCATCGAGATTCGAGAATAGGAACCAGAAAGTGGTTATTCGGAGACTCCATGAAGGTCAACGAATACACGAGACCCACATTTATAAGTTAACCGGTCCTGCCGTTATGAGCGTATGAAATGCAATCTGACTCGCTGGGCAGGTCCTAGTCCGTCCAGAATACAAACTTGGAATGATTATAATAGACCTCGAGTTGTTGGGAACAGCCTCGCATGACATGGGGCGACTGATCTTATCGGAATGTGGATTGCACCAAATATATCGATGGCAATTCACAGGGACTACCAGGATAGTTCACGACAGGTTCTTTAATTCTTGAGGGCTAGAATACTGGCAGAATCAAGGCAGGATAACATCGACATCGTGGGAAGGAAAATGGTCAACAACAAGGCAATAGCAGACACAACCAAACTCATCCACTTAAACTTGACTTACAGCTCTTTGCGGAATTTAGGGTGCAGACGATTTCTTTTTCTATTTGGGTATATCGGCGCCCCGGGCTCAATTCTCTGCGGATTATCTGATGAAATTGTCGAGAGCTTCCTGTAAATTTTAGGCCGCGATGATCACCTCCTGAAGCGTGTCGTACTGGTTCCCATTTCAATAGGGCCGAACGCCACCTGAATCTCCCGAGCTGGGTTGTCCAAAGTGAGCTGTTTGATGTAGCTGTTGAATTGTTGGGTGACGAGCGAGGAGCAGCCAGGATCGCGGAAAATTGCGATGGATCGTAGCGGCAGTCTGAAACATGTGGTGGGTGCTCGAGGCGTAGCAACCAGCCTGTACGCAGACAGGGTACGAGGTTATTGCGGGCCGGCTCAATGATGGAGTCATTCAGTTCAGAGGGATTCTGGTACTGAGATCCAGGGAGTGTGAAGAAATAGGGTTGACAAAGAGAAGATTTTGCCACTGTTTACCTTTTTCAATGGGCTTGGACCTCCTTGCGGTGGATTCTGGCCCACCGCCTACTGGGTGTACAGCAACGCGAGGTACGACTCCGTACGAGCGAATATTGTTGTACCGTCTGTTTATAAGAGGACTATACTGGGCGGCCTAGCAAAATATTCATTCCAGGTTTCGCCATTGGGCGGTAGACTTCCAGGTCGAAGAAATCGGCTTCCAAGCTGTCGTTTAATACAGAAGACTCCCCGGTTGTCTTAACGGAATTGCGCGGACTTGGACAATGGAAGTCGGGATCAAGAGGCTTGCAAAATAGGACCAAGCATTGACCAAACAGTCAAAGTTGGCGACTTTTCGCCCCCCAACACGTGATTCCCAAACGGGCAATTCGCGTGTCCTATTTGTTCTTCACCCAAATGTGGTATCTATTCGTGAACTGGCTCAGGAGAACGCGAACTGCCATTGTTCTTGACAATGAGAGCGCCGCGTCGTCAATGACATACACAAGGGCCTTGCATTTTTTGAACGGCTAATTTTCCAGGTACAAGATTATTTCGTGGAAATAAATTGATTTCAAGCAGTAGGATACGAGTCAGACGACACAATACACAATATATATACTAAAGTCTATGGGCAACATCGGTCCGTGGCACGGCTGCATGCCACCTGACGCGACAACCTCTCGCGTGGAGAAAGAAGCGCGCACATGACGTCTGCCACCCGATGGGTTCATTTGTCGCGGGGAGTTCTACATGCCACCGATGCGTCGGCGCATCAAGACATTGACAGATGCACCGCAAGTCTACAGAAAGGGGCGACAATACACACCTACAGCAAGCCAGAGGACCTCACACTGGGGTAGCCCACCCGACCCGTCGCGCATACGAGCGCGCCGCCGACAGTCGACATCTTGATGGGGCTGAGTGGTTGCATGCGGGAGAGCGTCGACAATGGAGACAGCGGGCGTAGATAGCGGGGGGAAGTGGGGCCAGGGCAGAGAAAGAGGATCGGCGGGTCTAGGCGGCATGATGGGGAAGAAGGGTGACGCCACTCTTGACTTTCCGCCTCAACGTGACCTCCGAAATAGGCAATTTGATGGCGGCAGGTATCGGCAATTTCAAAGTCCGCCGAAACGGTATTCCCGCCTTATTTCTACGATTAAAGTGCCTTTTCCACCTGGTGCGTTCCTAAAATTCCCTTAGAATCGTCTGTGTTGTCTGAAAAGCCCCAAAATCAGTTCCTTTGACACAAAATTGGTTAGTTTTCAGTATTCAGGTAGCAAAATGAGGGTATGGTGCAGGACTGGTGTATCATTTTCCTGCATTCTGCTATCACCTATTGTTGGCTTGACGTAGAGGTTATGTGAGGCGGTCCTTGTTCATTGTTCGTGAGTTCGAACTCGGCTCCTGCCTTTATTTTATTTTGCCAGTGCATCGTACTTTCTTTGTGTACCAACCAACTTCATCATTTAATTATTCTTTATTTGGGCCCTGCACCACGTAAAACCACAATACAACGCTCGTACATAGCTCACCAACTGGAGTGAAACTCTGTAGTTCACCACGACCATGTCACCAAGATGACAGATCGGCAGACTTCGGCATGGTATATTGTTTGCCGAAGTGCCGCGATCAAATTGCCTAACTCGGAGGTCACGTTGAGGCGGAAAGTGAACGAGTGAGAGACGCTCTGTTTGTTCCACAAACAGAGGATGAGCTGGCCAGCTGGTTCATCAAGAAACAAATATGACACGCGAATTCCCCGTTTCGGCAGCACGTGATGGGGGCGAAATCTCAAAGACTAACAGTCAAACAACAGGAAAACACTTACCTTCTTTCTCACCATCTTACTTAAGAGTGGCCTTCGGTTTGATCCTCGTCTCCATTTCGATTTGCGATGTAGCGATCTGCGCCGAACCAACCAAGAACCTGGTTTAATTTGGGATCGGATCATGTGGGGATTGGTGGGATCTAATCTAATCTAATCTCGGAGAAAGCCGGCCTGCTAGGTAATATAATCCACCCTGCAACTGGCTCGGTAATGGTGTTTGTGGGCGCTTAATAATAACTAATAAATAACTAAAAAAGGAAAGAGGGAAAAGAGGGAAAGAGAAAGAGAAATGAGAGATTCCAATGCCCTTCAATCACCATTATGTAAATATTACCTACTGCACAGACAGTAGACTCCGGACAAGGGAATTCTTTTTTTGGGGGGGCGCTGTGCGGCCTATTATCATGCCATGTGTAGAGAAAAGACCCATGCCGGGTGCCCAGAGTGAGGATGTTAGATAGCTGTGTAACAGAGCTCAAGTGTTTTTTCGAAATTCAAAGCACAGAGTGTGTCCTTTTTTCCCCATTGCTGCACAACTTATTAGACACAACAGGCCTTCGGGAAGCTCTAATGGTAAGGAGTTTAGACCCATATTCATGTCAATATCCATAGCACAGTATGAGTCAAATAACGAGGCATTTCCGCCATGGTGCGGCCTAATTCACCTCCTTTGAAGACACAACACATTGTATTTAGGGTGGTCGGATAGCGCCTTGAGAGGGACCAACGGCAATGAAATGTTACATGTGCATGATATATTTTCTAGTTTTCATTCAACTCTGAGGAAGGTTCCAGCCAGTGAGCCGTGTTTCAACTAATAAGTTATTTAATGCTGCACAGCCTGGCTTTAATGGAGGAGAGATCAAACCAAATGTAACTGATGCCGAGGACCTCATGAATCAATTATTTGTGGTCCGTACATATATCCCAGCATGTGATAGAACTCTCTTGTACCTCCTGAATTTCTGGAGGGAAGTCATGTTCATTGGGAAAACAGGTCCGGTTGACCAGTGCAATAAGGCTCCTTATATTTGAGGGGGCTGCAAGTGACCATGTGAGTGCTGTGTACTTGTAGCAGGTCAAAAGCTTTTGTATTCATGGAGAACGAGGGATAGGAGACTACATGGCCCGTGCGCACTTCAATCACTCACGTGAATTATTACTCGATTAGGCTCAGCGGTAAACCCCATTCGGTTGAGCCCAATTGGGCTCAAACGAATTGGGTTGAGCCCTTTTAGGTAATTTGATGCCCACAAACACGGTAACCCGCCCCGCAACTTGTCGGACGTTGGTCGGACGTTATCCTTCTGGCATGACTCAGTCCCTTCCCTCGATTCCAAACAGATTTCAAGCCCCCGGACTATCAATAGGCGCATAAAATGGCGCTTTGCTTCAAGTTGTTCAATCGCTATCCTCTGGCCGAAAATTTCAAAAAAAAAATCGACGTGCACGGTGCAGGAAACTAAATTTTGACAGTAATTTGCGATAGGCTTCACCGCTAAGGACGCCTTGGACCGATAACGGATTTTGATGCTCCAACTTGGTCGGCAGTGCTGCACTAGATCCATACCAGTGGCTCCGCAGCGACGCCACAGCGCAGGGCCTATAAAGGCTGATCTTGCATCGACACTGGACAGCAGCCCCAACCCACCACAATGTCGCTCGATCTCACGTTCAAGTCCAAAGACGTCCTAAACAGCCACCTCCACGACGTCGGGCACTCCAATCCCTACACCACCTCCTCCTCCGACCGCAAAACCACTCTGAAAACAGCGGGCTTCCTGTCCGGCTCGGCGGGGAAGATTCACTGGCGCGACAAGTCGTTCGAGATCGGAGGGTGGACGAAGAAGTGGAGGAAGGTCGAGAGCTCGGCTGGGTGGTTCACTTCGTTCGTATCCCCTTTCTGGTTCCAGCCGTTGCTGATTCCGGAAGATTATAGGGGTCGGGAGTGGGAATGGTCTGGCTACACATACACCGTCAAGCACTCGCGCAACCAATGGACGGTATGCAAAAAATCAGTTAATTAATAAGTCGACATTCTGCTCACGGGATTCCGAAGGCAACCAACTCCAGGGCGAAGTAGCGCGCTTCACGCCGCACAAATTCCACCTCCTGCGGTCCTCCGACCACGCGTTCCTCCATATTTCGTCGCACATCCAGGACGAGCACCAGCGAGCGTTCCTCATCCTTGTCATGCTGTACTCTGAGACCAAGCGGCAGAAGGTATTTCGCTCATGCATATTCACTGTCTCCACCGAGCTCATGAATCCGTGCAGAAGCAGCTAAAGGTGGAGAAAGAGACGAAGAAGCACAAGGCTGGCCTTTCGCCAAGTTTTAGTCCTGGCATCAGTCTATCGTAGATAGAGGGTGCCTCGCAGAGGATGCCTCGCAGTGGCAGTGGACCAGGAATTATTGTACAGCTAGAGCTGGCGAACCTACTATGTATTATTTTGTACTAATGGTATATTTACTCGTCTGCAAACCAATTTGTGTTTTATTTTAATGGAGATCTTGTCGATCTCGTAGGCTACGCAGCTTAATTGAGGTCCGAGAAGGATAGGCCATAATATTTTTGAGCCCAAAGGAAGATCAGCCGATGGTGGCGCCGAAAGTTAAAGTCCGGGGTTAAAACAAAGCACGTCTAGTCGTCAGAATACAACTAATACAACAGATTAATAGAGCAGTAAAGTAGGAAAGTATGTGTACAGGTAGGTTTATGAACCGCGATGCAGTCCAGGCCGGAATCCAGCAGCCAGTCAGGATCCATATGCATCAATAATAATACCGCGGGGCTGTGTCTGAACTGGATGCTAGTCGATATTGTGGCCACATTGTAGGAGGATGGCGACGACGACGGTGGTGTCAAGGAGATCGAGCTGGAGCGCCTCAGGGGTGAGCTCGATGATCACGGAGTCGTCGCCCCGGGATATCCTTCCGAGGAATTTCGGCGAGGAGCTGCAGGAGGTGAGCTGTAACGTGCGTGAGTCGCGGCTTAAACGGTGAGAGTGAAAGAAAGAGGGAGCTCACGTTGATGTACTGATTCTCGGGCGCCCAGATGTACTGGTTCCCACGGAGGGTCATCGTTCGGAACCTGCACGCGAAGTTATGAGGGCTCGCGCAAAATAAATACTGCAGAAAAACGCACATCTGGTCGCGCGATATTCTAAGCCAGTCCTTCGTCTCCTGCTTCGCGACGGCGCCGCGGATCTCGACGCGCGGGTGCTTCTGCCACTCGACGAGCGCGATGCTCTTGCGGTCCGCGGCGCGCTTCACCACGGTGTACCCGGGCATCTTGCTGTCCGTCGACACCGCGTAGTGTGCGCGCGCGTGGCGGTCGACAACCGCGCAGTTGAGCACGCCCGGGTTCAGCGCGGTGAGGTAGTACGCCGTGAGGCTCGGCGCGCGCGGCGTGGGGTACGGTAGCGCGCCGAAGACGGAGACCGGGCTCGCGTCGGGGCCCGTGGGCTGCCCGGACCAGGTCGAAGGGGTTGAGGTGTGTGTATACTGGGGGCATTTCGGGGCGGGCAGGCGGATTTCTTTTGTGGACGATGATCGTCGGCCTAATCCAGTAGGGCTCATATACCGCAAAGGGCAAGGTCATCTCGGCGAGGGACATTCTAAGGACCGTACACGAGGGCCATTCGCCGGGGATGTCGCAGAGCGCTAGGCGTGAAAAATGTTGTCCGTGTGTGGCGATCCACCTCCTCTGTGCGCTGAGCGGGTATCTCGGGGTATTCATGGCTGGCGGAGGACGGAGAGCAGGCCCGCCTGGGGTCGACCTGTGCCGTCCGATAAACGAGATTCAACAAGTAACAGTGCCACAAGTATTTATCGACGGCGAATGCCCAAATCAGGGATGCGGAGGAAAGCGCGTGCGGTGCCGCGACACTGTTTCAAAGTGAAACGAGGGGAATAATATGACGTCTGCGTAAATTGGCCAAGTCCGAGTCGAGCCGCAGTCGCCGCAGAGCAGACATTTTTCCAAAAGAGTCAGACAAGCCCTCGATATGGACGGCAGGTATAGCTCGTAGCAGACAAAGTTTCCAGCCTCCAGAAGTTCAAGGATCGTACTTGGTTCGTCCAAAGCAGTGCGAGCGGTAAGCGGCGGCGGGCGGACATCTGCGAAGTCCAGACAAACATAGCAGTTTTGATATCCGGGACTGAATCTCTCTTCGCAGGAGGATATGTGTGCTGGTCAGAGGCGAATCTACCCCGTATCAGTGTCATTCCAGGCGGTGCATCCAGCGGCGGTGTGGCGACGTCTGTGTACCAGTGACTCAAAATAGGCGCCTCTGCACAGCCTCAACGTGATCTCCGAATTTACGCAGCACTCAAGACTCAGTTCGTGCAGCCAATGGATGGATTGAACAGTAGAGAGAAAGTGTATGAAAAGTACAATAGGAGCCAACATATTCTACAGCCGGGTCGCCGGATAGTAGACACTACGTTACATGGCATACCTAAATCGGGGGTTAACGGCACGCGACAGGCAGCAGGCACGGAATCGACGTACTTCCTTGTCCACTCCCGGGCGGTGGCCTCGTAGCGGGTGCGGTCCGTCTTGTACAGGTGCGCAATGTCCGGGACGAGAGGATCGTCGGGGTTGGGATCCGTCAGCATCGAGCAGATCGAAAGTAACACTGTCACACGCGAATGAGTCAGCTTCGGGGATCCGACTGCCGCGGGACGACGCCCAGCGAGGGAGAGAGGACGCACCCTTCGAAATGGTCAATGCGGGGGACCACTGATCTCTCAGGATGTCCAGGCATATCGAGCCGTTGGCGTTGATGTTCGGGTGGTAGATCTTGGTCGTGAAGCTGACCTTGGGCGGCTTGAACGGGTAGTCCGTCGGGAAGCTGATGGACAGGAAGAACACGCCCCCGGCATACGGAGATTCACCCTGGAGAGAAGAGAAAGGGTATGAGTACTCGGTCGGACCACAGTGTGGCGCACAACGTGGCGCAGATAAGGGACGAGACTCACCGGGCCCATGATTGTCGCCTGCCATTGGAACATGTTGTCTCCCGTCGGCCCTGCACTGCAAGACGAGGGTGGGTCACGTCCGAGATCAATCAATTCCTGCGCCAGAGAGTACGATGGTCAGAAATGGCCCCTAACGACTGCGCCCCCCGTCGGGCGGGGGAGAGAAGGAGCGAATGCCCACCTTGTTAATGCGTTTCAAGGCCATTGCGAGCAAGAACACTAGAACACAAGAGGCTAAAAATCGTGGTAATCGCACAAGATCGGTGAAAGGGCGACAATGATGAATTTTCGACGATTAGGATGGATGGAGTGAGAGATGGGGTCAGTGAGTGTGGCATGAGCAAGAATGGGCACTCACGACTTGGGAGGACGAGAAGAAGCAAGCTGTGGTGGTGGTGAGGGAAGAAGCTGTAGCGTTTGCCGTTACTTTGTTTTGTGTGTGTTTGGCTGGCGCTTATTAAGGCAAGAGGCTGTGCTCAGCCCTTCCACCTCCTTCCAGACCATTTCAGTGTCCTTGCGTTCCCTGGAGGCAGACAACACGATTCACAGCGCGCATTCAACGATTGCAAAAAAGAATATATTCCACAGCGCTGAGCGATGCTAAGATCACTGCGTCCACCCGAATGGAGACGAATAAGGAAAGCGCCAACGCCCAGCAACAGAGTCCGCCCAATTCTGCTCCGCTGCCAGCGCGTGTATGGCAAGCACAAACCTCACAGTCACGGAGAAATGAGGCTTTCTCTGAGATCTCACTCGGGTGTGGCTTTGGCGGTGTCGGCGTCTCCGTTCTTTACAAGTCGGGCTCGGAATCTGCAAAGCATAAACATTCCCCAGCCAGACACAGATGCGCGCGGGGGGTACTCACCTTGTGCATTATGTACACCGCAGGGGCGCGGGGCGCGACCTTCCTAGGCTGTATTCAGAAGAGGCCCCCAGATGAAGCGGCGAGAAATATACAGGTTCTTGCACACGGCGTGTCGTCCCTCCGCACTCCCTCCCGCATTCCACCAAGAAAAAGAAACACAACACATACCTCGACAACTTGACCTGAGTGACACTCACTCCTCCCCGCTCCCCTCGTCCTCGTCATCGCTGATAATCAGCACGCACACGTCGTTCCGGCTCTCAGGCCATCTCAGCTTCACCACTGGCGCCTGCTGCTGCCCCTCCTGCTCGCCGCCTGATTTCCACGACTGCGACGTCGTCGTCGTCTGTTTCTGCATCGCCGTCGGCGTCTGCGTCGTCGGCGTCGCTGCCGCCGTCGTCTCCTCCTCCATCATCCTATACACCACACTCCTTAGCCGCTTCATAATCACAAAAGACGCAGCCAAAAGCCAAAAGGTCAGAACAACGACGTACCGGCTCCGCTCGCGCATGACACCCAAGATGCGCTCCTTCTCCTGCTTGCTCCGCGCGCCCGTCAGCTGCGCCATCAACGTCTTGCTCTCCGCGATGTGCTCCTCGAGCCGCTTCTGCTTCGCCGCGAGCTCCAGCTTGAGGGCCGCGTTGTTGGTGCTGGCCTGCGAGGGGGGCTTGACGGCCGCCGGAGGCGGGGGGGCCGGCGCAGACAGCGTCTGGATCGTCTCTGTGATAAACGACACCGCCAGCTCGTCCAGCGAGAACCCCGCCGTAGCGGGCACGGGAACAGACGCCTGGGCGGGGACAGGCACCGGCGGCGGCGGCGGCGGCGACGGCGGCGCAGACAACAGCGACACCACCGCACTCGAGCCCGTCGCCGTCGACTCCGCGTACGCAGTCTCCACCGTCACCCCCGGCGGGCGCATCTTGCTCTTCTGGCTCTTCAATACGAGCCGCCGCAGATTGTCCTCCATCGACACCGCGTCCCCCTTGTCCTCCGCCTGAAGCTCGCGCTCGCGCTCCGCCGTGATCCCTAGCTCTCGCTTCCCGCGGGCGATGCGCTCCTCGAGGTCCTTGTGCCGCGCGACGAGCGAGCGCTTGACGAAGCTTGGGCCCTTGGGCGCGTTCTTCATCGCGCGCGGCTCGAGCGGGGGTGTGCCGAGCGCTGGCGAGGCCCGCGGCGAGGACGAGGCGGGCGCGGGGGGCGGGGTCGGCGTTGGCCTCGGCGCGGGCATAACCATCAGTGGGGCGACGGCGGCAGACGACAGGAATGGCGCGGGGAGGGGCGTAGGCTCGGCCGGTACCTCGCTCACGGGCGTGGGGGGGAGTGCATAGGAGAACGGAGCCTCACTCACGGGCGTGGGGGGGAGCGAGTAGGAGAACGGGAAGCTCCCACTAGCAGGCGTGTCCAACTCCATATCGACATCCACGTCCGTCTGAGCCTCAGAAGCGAAGGACACCGGCAGGCGAGAAAGCGCGGGGGGCTCCGCTGGAAAGGATGATGCTGCGGTGGTGGAGCCTGACGAGCCGCTGTAGTTCGCCTGCTCCGGCCTTCGGGTGGGCGGATACCGCGCCTGCCACTGAGTTCCGAGCGCAGATTGTGGCGGAAGCGGGGGCCGGAAGGGTGCGGGGCGCCCGAACGATGCTGTACCAGAGACCCCGTCGTTCCATGCAGGGTCGACCGGCCACACCGGGCTCGGATCGCTGTACGCAGGCGGTGGCGAATCCGGGAGGAAGGGGTACGGATCCGGCGCAGGGATATCGGCGTATGGCGGAGCCTCGGGGACGCTCTCTTCCGCCGGGGCTGCCGTCGGAGTAGACACCTCGGACGAGGCGAAAGATGGTGTGGCAGACGTCTCTGGCTGCACCTTGGGCATCTTCGCCTCCCGCTCGCGCGCCAGCCTCGCTTTCCGTTCCTTTTTGGTCTCCTTCTTCGTTGCCTTCTCTGGGGGTACGCTGACCTCCCGCTCGCCCGCATCCCCCTCGATTTCCCCCTCCTCAATCTCTCCAACGCCAGCGCCGGCGCCCACCCCGTCGACGCGGTACCACCACACACGAATCAGATCTGCACGCGGCTTGCCCTTGATAGGAGGCCCGGCGACCCCGCCGCCAAGTTTGGGGCTCCCCCACGCTTTGCGCGCGAGCTCCGCAGTGGCGAACTCGATGAGCGCCTTCGCAGACGGGGGGTCGACCGCAAAGTACACGGGATGCGCCCCACACGCGCTCTTGCTCCACGACTTTATGAAGTCGCGCGTGCGGTGCGTCTTGGGCAGCTGCTCCATCACGATCGTGCGCGCCGGGTTCGGGATGTACGTGTCGTGGCTCGCGGGGGTCGCGGGGAGGGAGGTGATGGTGTGGGTGGTGTGGTGGAACGTACCGTGTTTGCTGTGGCGGTCTTGGTCAGGATTCATGCCGATTATGAGAGATATGGGTTTCTTTGTAGGCACGATAGGTTTTATCGCGGGGGGCACGGGAGAGGGGACGGGCGTCACTGGGCGCAGAGCCGGGGGCTCTGGAGGAGGTGCAGGTAGGGGTGGAGGTTCCATAGGAGGGGGTGCAGAGGGATACGCGTCCCAGAAATCGAGACCCTGATCGGATGTGCCTGTCGCAGCCATAGAGGACACCCAGTCGTGTCGGTGATCATGGCTAGGACCGCTGCCATATCGGTGAGGCGGGGGGGTATGCCTGGGGCGCTTGCTGTGCGTACGCGTCCCGAGGCGCAGAGATGTACCCTCCTGGCTCAGGATACCCTCCTTGTTCGTGGTAAAGGACGGGTTTTGGTGGAAGGGGCTGCGCGGGCATTGCGAAAGAGTAAGGATTGAACGCAGGCCCAGGAGTCCACGAGTTGAGCGCAGGCAGGAACGGAAGAACCGTGAAAGGCGAAACAAAGGCCTGCGCTCTAGAGTGCGCCATAGCCTCCTCCCGCTCCAGTCTTCGCCGCCGTTTCCGCGCTTTTTTGGTTTCCAGATTCGCGGGTCCCACATCCCGGCTGTGGTTTTCTCTCAGACGACTGGGCCCAGGAGCCGAGGAGCTGAATGCGTCATCTCTCTTGCGCTTTTGAAGGGTAGACCGAGGCTCAAAACTGGTTTCCACTGAAACTCCCAATGAGTTTTGGAACTGAAACGCTGGAGATGTGCTTACTTGGGGTATGCATGGGCTCGGAAGCGCTGGTAAGTTGGTCGTGGGTGTGCTGTGGGGATGTGGTCGGTGGGGTGGCGTCGAATTCGGGGGAGGTAAGCTGTCCAGCAACATCCATCTCATCCTCGTCGTCGGATACATAGATAGGCGAGTTCCACGACCCTTTGGACGCCATCGTGAGCGTTGAGGAGAGAAAGTTAACGAATTCTGCCGTGTCACAGGGTCACGTCTTTACTGTTTGTTCATGTTTCGTCGCACTTAGGGTCTTTCACCCTTTCGTGCGCGACACCGGGCGGTTCCCCCGCTATGCCCTCTAGGCTCGCGCTTCTCCCTTTTTTCTTTCTTTCTTTTTCTTTACCTTCTCTTTCCCTCTCGCTCTCTCTCTCTCTCTCACATATCTCGCATCAGTCTCTAAATCCCGCTCTGACTCATAAATTCTTACTCTACATTCACAGCATCCTCCCGCGTCCCACTCTACATACGCTACTTGACGTCCCTCCCGCACTCCCTCCCTTGCGATTGCTAGCCACCCACTGTGTAAATATGTATAGTGCCACATGGGCCCCCAGGGGCCCGCGCGCACTCAAATGGAATTTTGAATTGAATTGAATTGAACCCTTTTAACATCTCGCACTAGAACACATTCTACTTCACCGACCGGTGTTTGCACGGATGGATATAGTCACATTCGCGTAACATTCACGCACGTTTTTCTTTGCCAGGTCCGAGTGAGCGTGCTTCAACATATGGGTTGCATTTTCAAAATTCAAGTTGAAGCAAATTCTCGTTCATGGTTGCAACAAGCAAACAACAGGAGCAAGAAGAAAACATGTGATGCGACTCATTACCTTATATTCACTCTATACTACCGAACATGTGCTGCCAAATCTACGAATTACGTGGATTCGATTCGCAATTGGGGCACATCGTCTCGTGAATGTTACGCGTCAACTCGATATTCTCCACATACTGCAGTCACACAGAAATAATCGTTGAATCGACGTCAGTTTAACACACACACCGTCGTGCTCACCGAGTGACAGTTGCAGTTCGTACCGGAGTGCATATGCTTCTGAGACGTGCGGCAGGTGGCCAGGTCACAGTCGACTTTTTTGCCCGTGTATTCAATCCATCTACGGCACTGCAACCAAGTATAAGCGGCAGAGACGAGATAAGCACACGGAGTAAATGCGCACCTGACACACAGCGTAGCGGTCAATCAGACCGGCACATGGGTGAATAATCGTGGAGGCTGGCAAGAGACTATAAATACATCTCGAATTTGCACATGGCTAGATCGGGGTTGATCTGTGTAGCTCTCCAAGCGGGCGCCCGAGTCGATGATGTTAAGGATGCTGGCTCTGGAACCCATGCACACCCTTTACTTAAAGCTTCAGGTTAACCTACTGTGTCCGTCTTCGAAAACCGGCTCAAGCGTTGAACGGCGCACTTTACTGGCAACGCAATCCGCCGAAGAAGAACCATGTCGTGCAGAGGATTCTTGACTGTCTGCGAAGGTAATTTATTGCATCCACTGCCAGGTGAAGCTACTTACGAGACAGGCAGGCCCCGGTCTATCCCCAAAGACCGTGTAGATTCGGGCCCCTGTGCAGTGTCTGGAATTTTGATGGGAAAAAATTGGCCCTAACACGATAACCTCGGTGCGACGAAAATAGTGAGACTCGTGTTCCACCATATGGCATGTGCAAGGCCTCGATCGAAGTGCACGAATCTCGACAATCCACCATCCTGAGTAGGTATGCGAGGAAGGGCTAAGTTTGTCAAAAAGAAAAATCAGAGAACATACATATAATGCATGGATTTACACTGGTCGAACATTTCAAGTTTTTCAGTGAGAATATGGGTGAAAAACTTCCTTAATTTTTCACACTTTTTTCGCTGAAAAAGGAAGTGAAAATTTTGAAAAAAATTTCAGGACTTTTTGATTGCGAGGTGAAAGTTTTGAAATAAAATCGTAAAGTACTGAAAAACTGTTAATTTTTTCATGTACTTTTCAGTGAAAAAAGTGTGCAAAATAAAGGAAGTTTTTTACCAATATTTTCACTGAAAAATTCAAAATGCTCAACCAGTGTTACTGAAAAATCAACCCCAAGATGCATCGTTTCCCATCACTGAATGATTGCCGAAGTTGAAGTTTGCGAGATGGTACCTGTAATTAGAACAGACTGAAATGGAAGTTAGATAGTTAGACCAAGACGGAACTCAGCCAGCGCTCGTATTTCCCTGCAATGACTTTGCCGCGGTAGTCCACAAATGCTGAAGAATTCAATGGCTTTTCAGGTCTGCCAACCATTGTCTCCGTGGCCTCTGCAAATATCAATGCAATCACGCGGGAAATGCAAGACACGGAAAGAGCGTAAGTCGCTCAGCCCGATATGTTATCAACGTGGAAGGGATCACAGAGCCCGGAAGGCTTTTTGGCGGCCACCTGACGGATGACAGACTTGAAGTAACCAACACGGAATTGAAGATGGAGTCAAGTAATTTGAGACGCATCGGGGATTCCTTATTGATGGATTATCAGTTACAGCGACTCGGCTGAATTCAAGTTAGCCAGAACCTTGAGTCACCATACAGTGCGTTTGAAGCTTAGATGCCTCGATAGCCAGATACGCATCCTAGGAGAAGAATCTTTCCGCAATCTCAGAGTTGGGAGAGCTCCTGCGGCATCGGGGAATAAACACTAACCGAATCTGCTAGCGGAGTTGTTGTCCAGCCCCTTCCTGGAGGTTTACTCCCATGCACATGGAACCCGAAGCCGAACTTAGGAGTGGGAAGGTTGTGAGAGACAAGCTGCGGACTTCCCGGAACCCTCCGCTGCTATGGAGCAACCGGTTCAACGGTTGCTCTATTAACCGGCTTTAACCGACTGGCGATTCAAAACCGGCCCGACTGGGTCCTGTCTGAAAATGTTCCTTTGCACAGGCCCGTGATTAAATCCGCCGAGAGGCAAATTGAACCAAAGGCGGAGAGAGGGGCGGGGATTGATGCCGGGGAGAAGGGACAATCAGTGCCTTATCATTGTCTCTAGGTGTGTCGCTTCTCGAGATCTCTATGCCATGAATTTGGTAATGCAGATGTAATGTACAGACGATATGCTCACCCTCGGCACCCTTCGGACCTTGACGCGAATCGACTTCCACCCCCCAGATGTGCGCTACATACCAGTCATATTGGGTATCCGACCTCGAGCGTGTCAATTTCATCCAGACAATCACCTTTCATCTCGACCAGTTTTGCGGCCAGGGCTGGAACGAAAACATAGCGGCGCAATTGTGCGAATTCGACACCGCCCTGGCTAGTGTTCCGCTCCCCGCACTCAAGGAGGTTGTCGTATTCCTGCCGGGGACAAATCGGGTGGCGACGGTACAGCAGGGGCTGCGTCATTGAGAGGGGCGCTACCTCTTCTCCACCAACGGCAGTCCTTGTGTATTGAGGTGATGAAGGAATAGCTCCCCATACTTGAATTTCAACTTGTAACAGTACGAATGTACCCCTAGCGGTATGTACGACACAGCAGTATGCAGCTCGGGAGTGGTGATGCGACTGGAGTTCTGAGGGACTTGAGGGACGCAGGGACGTACCCCTCCTCGTGCGACTCCTACTGCGACGAGGGCGTGGCCGAGGGGTATTCTTTGGCGTAAGACGCCGCGGGGAGATCGACGGGGGGGAAGCGTACGCGGGATCGATGGGCACTGTCGTCGAGCGGATCTAGCTGCATCCTCTCCTGCTTGTACGCCTGCCCTGACTGCGACTGCTACTTCGCGAACCCAAGCGGCGACACCGCGTGAACCGGATGCAACGATCGATAATCATCAAGCCGAAGCCAAAGGTCGGGCGTGGAGCAGAACTGCTTTCGCCTCTGCAAAGGACACAGGGACAGGGCTGCTGATGAAAGGCAGGAGGCTCTTCCTGAATATGAAGGTCTCGAAGCAGTTGATCATCACTTTGGCTCATGTCAGTACAAATACATGTAGGTACACTCCGAGGAGCGCACCAAGAGCGCTGACCACCCTGCGCGTAGGAGCGCACCCCCCCCTGCGTGTGCTGTATCGGCAGGAGGTCGTCGAATATGACAAGCATGTGAGCGACGCGGGCGCAGGCAATGAGGTCGCGCTCCTCCCGTCATGGTTATCGGCCCAGCCTCATGCTTCCACCGCACCCGCGACGGTGCGGAGGGGAAGGCTGCAAGATAGCATACACACGCATGGCGGCGAAAGGGCCGAGACCCCACCCTCCGCTGTCCTACGCTCTGGAATAAGTCCAGCTCCCCTGGGCAGCCTGGCTGGGCTGCCGCACACCGAACACGATGCGCGCTCATACCAAGCCTTGGTCCACATTAGACAGGTGATCCAAGGAAAGAAATAAACTCACGTCGCTTCTGACTATCCGCGGCAGCGCCACTGACCTTTATCGCAGTTGTAGCTGAGCTCCGCTTCACGCGAGACGACCGCTTGCCTGTAGATATGGTTTAAGATAAGAGCACTGGGAGCCCAAGAGCGGTGGGCCGGACCTTCGCCGTACCGGAGGATACAGAGGTGCCTTTTTATATAAGTAGTTACTCTGAGAACGACAGTTTTTCAATCGTGCGCTATAAAGTCTGGTTGACGAGACTACCTTTTAAGTAGCATCATTCCCGTCGAGGTAGTTGGCGAGATGGCTCATCTGAATTCTTGCGGAGCTGCTCGAGTGTACAAGCGTGGGATTTGTCAGCGAGTTCCTACATATTCACGATATGTGGATCGGTGTTAATCGGCTTTCGATCTCGGACTCGGCACTCAGCTTCAAGCAAATCCAGAGCAGGCGATACGACCCAACATACTTCAGTCATACATACGCCATCATCCACTTCGATATGCAAGACCTGCCGCCTGTCAACTTTCAAGGAGGGGTAGGGTCCACTTCAAAACCGCCTCCGCTTCACGGTAGGTGCGGGGGTCGTACGAGTGAGGAAGGAAGACGACCACTTCCTCCAACGCGTGGAGCCGAAGTTTTGCCAAGGCAGTGTCGAATCGAACGAGGTTATCTTCCACGACGGTGGTCCACTTGTGATCGCAGAACGAGTCCTCGAGATCGAAAGTAATTTTCTGGACGACATTCGTGCGATCGAGATCTGAGATTGAGGGAAGGCTGCCGATGTAGCAAATGTGAGGCACATAGCTCCGTACCTTGCTGTCCGTCGCAACGTTGTAGATTTCGCAAACTCCTGGCGCGATTCCGCCGACCGTGTTGAACTCGGCCGGACCAACGGACTGGGGATGATACGAGTCAGCCAGCCTGGTGGTAGTGCGAGTATGACGCAACGCGCCTAAGTTGACGCTGCACGACACCGTCGCCGACGACGCAGCGCGGACGAGAGCGAGGGCCGCAAGGCCGAGCGCGAGGACTTTGGAGAGCATTATTATCACTGAAGCCGAAGGTTGAGCTAGGTGTGCACTTCGATGTAAAGAGCACACCGAAGGGTGAGCAGGATAGAGGCATTTGTATAGAGGCACATTTTTCGGGAGGTTACGAAAATGACGGCCACGACGGAGGCGAGTATTTCGTGAGGAGACCGGTGGCGAGTTGCCCCTTGAGTTAAATTTGCCGCAAGGTTGTGAATTCTAGCGGCAGCGACAGATATTAAAGCACCAGTGAACTGAAGCGGGGTGAGGTACTATTGGACAGTGAAAGATGTGATACCCCGCATCAACCCATGCTGTCCAGCAAGCTCGTAAGTAGGTCGCTGGTGCAAGCGAGCAGGGAAGCGAAACCATCCGTCGATGCAGTCTGAGCCTGATCTAATTTCAGCCACAGGTTTCGCAACTAATCGAAGTGTGAGGGGTACGTAGGTGCCTTGATAAGAATCGCTCGGAGAGGGTTGGGCTGATA
This sequence comes from Mycena vulgaris, assembly GCA_029204335.1. Lineage (NCBI taxonomy): Eukaryota > Fungi > Basidiomycota > Agaricomycetes > Agaricales > Mycenaceae > Mycena > Mycena vulgaris. The sequence continues at coordinate 20,520 of JARGYA010000835.1, forward strand.
GATTCCACCCAAGATTCGGCAGAATTATCGTGGTTGCACGACGATTGATATTCGGCGACCGGTCATTCTGGCCCTAAGTAGCTACTATTGACCTGTGAATGTAATGGCGCAATTGTCAACGTAAGATGCTCGGTACCGAATATCCTCTTTCGTTCGAACCTAACCCAGCAAGACCTTCCATACAAGCAGTCTAGTGAGCATTCAACTTGGGAGCGCATAGCGTGTGAAGAAAGATAAACCAACAGATTACCACACGTCCTACTAGTCCACAGTCTGAAAGTCAGCGTCATCCACGCGCGTCCTGCCCCTGCTCCAAAATCCCCGCGACCGCATCTCGTCCAGCTGTGAGCATTCCGGATTGGAATTACGTATATCGTAGCTCTCGGGCAGGAGCGTCTTCAAATGCTGCGTCATTGTTATCAAGAAAGCGCCGTGTTGGATATATATGCGATGGGACTCACCGCGATGCGCTCCGGCGTCGATGGATGCGTGCTTAGGAACTTGGGAACATTCGCCGTCTCGAGGTTCTTGAAGGTCTCGAAGACTCTAAAGTTCGTCAGTGGAAGGGAGGAAGTGTCTAATTCCGGAACCTACCGCGGAGCGGCCCCAGGATCGTAACATGCACGGGACATGAGTTTGAGCCCGATGATATCCGCTACGGGCAGGATGAGCCGAGATACAATCACTGCAAACGAACCTCACCCTCCGTTTCGAGCGCTCTTGAGTGCGGCAGCGAATAAAAGTATTTGGTCAGCACAGTCGAGACCCACAGATCGATCCCAAGCATGAAAAGGAGCCCTGTTATGGGCAACAGTAGCTTGGCCTGCGATACACCTTCTGCCGTATGTCTCATCGTAACGTGCCCAATTTCTGCGAAATATGTCGGCTTGGCGCTGGGCGGATCGAATTTAACTTGAACTCACCGTGTCCGATAATGGCAGCCAGCCCTGCCTCATCCCGCGCCATAGGGATAATCCCTGTCGATACGCACACAAGGCCGGGCGCCGCAAATGCATTGATAAGGTTTTTTTCGTTGATAACGAGCACCACCCACTCCTTGGCGGGATGCATCGAGTGGGGCCGAGGTATTTCAGCAGCAGCAGTGTCTCCCCTCCAGAGATCCAACAGCTGTTCCGGGTCGGGAAGTTCCCCCTCGAGGTGCCCGAGATTCGACGAGGTGATAATGCGCCGCGTTATGCGCCGTACTTGTTGCGTTAGCGGATGATTTGAAGGAAGAATTCTTCCTTGAAATTCGTGTAGCGTTTCCTCGAGCATCTGCTTGCGGATCGACTCCTCCTCCTGCTCCGACACTGCCATGAACCTGCGTCGGCCGGTTTCTGGCGCGTTTTCTAAGCTGAAGAGGTTACATTAACTGTAGAAAAGGGAGATATTCGAACACACTGTGCGACGTAGTATCCCCCGAGGAGAAGGCCGGCGGTCACGCCGATGTAAGTGGTAGATGTTCTGTCGAGCAGGACCTTGTCACCGCGTGGTCTTTGAGAGTAGAGCCTAACCGGAGCAGCCCGGCTCCTGGCTGCTTGTCGAACCCATGGTTGAAACCGTGATAAAAATTGTCGCGTGGCCTTTAATCAGAGCATTCAGTCAGTAACTGAAGTGTATCGTGGAAATTGAGAACAAGACCATGCCACAAAAATCGACCGTTTCCCAAGTTATTTGGTGCGATATGGGCAGAGCAGAGCACTTCTGAATATAACTGACTTCAAGCCTTGAGGTCAGCCTTGGGTCAGCCTAAGTACCTGCGCGCTCAACGCCGGCAAACGCGTGTCCCGGCAGATGGTGACACGGTGACAGTCACCATCGTGACCAGACCCAAACCGAGCCAAGCTTTGATGCGCAGCTTCCGACTTGCGCCGCATGATCTTGGCACTCATTCTTCCAGTGCCTCCACGCAGCCAGATTTCCGCATAAAATAGGCTGCAAACACGATACTGTATACCACCAAATCGCGATGGATGGCGTGTCGGAGCATCTGGGTGTGGCTTGGGTGTGGCACATTCTCACTTAGCCACTGCCATGCACTGCCAACTATCTCTAATCTTTCAACAAATAACAGCTCATAGGAACATGCATTCCACTGCTGTTTCAGGGTAGTTTGTCGACCCAGGTGCGTCACAGTGATTTTTCCCCTGCCATCGTTCGAGCATGCTGCGTCCAGTATGTTAGTTACTTTGGCATGTATCGCTTGGATCCCATCGGGTTGAAAGTCCTTGTAGGGATCCACGCCTTGGCAGCCTACAGTACTTCGAGTGCATATTGCTGGTGGGAGTGAGACACTCAGATATCCTGCCTTAACCTGTTTCTGATGTGATCCGACCACTTCTTGGGTCCGTTTAGCAGTGTGATTTGGTTGCAGCTTATTGCACACTTCGGGGGTCCCGAGGGTGCTCAGCTCGCGAATTGGCTTGTGTTTGCGGTCGGAATGACGGTCAGTGTTACTCCTGATCTCCACTCCATCTCTCACTTGAGATTGAAGGACGCAACGATCGTTTCAGGTTTCAAGTCAACTTCTGTTCACGACTGTTTATGATCTCGAAGAGGTGGTACGTTCCAGTACCGATAGGACTTGTGTTCATTTCTGCCTATGCGACTGCTATTGCTGGATTAGGTAATTTCTCATGCGTCAATTATTGTGCCTTACCCAGATTCAACTCAGGCCCACTACATATGGGTTCAAGAATTTGATCGTGTTACGTCGCGGTGTACGTCCCGCGCCACCTTTCCTGGACGGATCCTGAAGGTTGAGAAACTAGATGAATTGCAAGTAGTGTTGGCTCTGGGTACCCAAATTACTCGACTCATAACCATTCTCTCATCGCTTCTCTCATTAGCCGGAGACATCATCCTCACAGCCACCACCGCGTATTTCCTGATCAAGTCTAATCTATGGTGCGCTTCGCTTAGTCACCACCAAAATTGGACTAGTCCCAAATCCGCCGGAGGCCAATTTTTTTTCAACTTTATACCCCTTAGCCACCCAAACCAGTGCTGTTCCATGCATGTACTCATATGAGCTACTTTTCATTGAAGTTCTTCAAGACTATGAGCTTTTGACCTGTTTTGGGCATCAAAGTTTGATCTTTGTTCCAGTCTTGGATTCAATCTAGGGACTGAATTGCATGCCGAGAAGATGTACTCTCCCATGTGTAAGGTGAAATTAGCACCTCTGAAGGCACTAGCAAGGTCATTTGAGTGATGACACCCCTGTTTTAGTACATAGTCCCAATGTGGCTGGCCCAAAAAGAATAACTCCCTCAATTTTGAGTTTAATAAAAATCGCTCTTGTCAAAAGTTTCCTCTCATTAAACTGAGTGCTTTTGCAAGAGGGATAAGAAATCTGATTTATTTTAGACCGGCAATATCGGTCGTCACATACAGGTGGTGACTAAGTGAAGCGCACCATAAGAAAGATGTCTTGCCAGAGAGCGCGGGCGTTCTCAACGCTCTCATACGCCTCACCGTCCGAACCGGCACTCCCGCTACCATCTTGTTTGTTTCGAATCCCCCACGCATCCCGTCTACTACCTACCTACCTGGCCAGACGGGGTACCTGGAACGCCTGCCGGTCGCATCATCAACCGCTTCTCTCAGGTATGCCGCCTTTCGTCTGCCCGGCTGTTCGGCTCTGAGACGGGGTACCTAGGACATCTTCATGACCGACTTGGATTTTCCGCGCAACACTTTTGATGTCATCTTGCCCGCGGTATACCTTGATAAGCATCTGAACCAATTCCCCTCGCCCCAATTCATCTAACAACATATTCAGTGGGATTGTTGGTCTTCATTTTAATCCCGGTAGGCTCCTTCAGCTCGCCCCGCAAATTTGATTGATGATGCGTGGTTCGTCAAGACCCCATGCTTGACCCTTGCGGTACCTTTTCTCGGCGCTTTCTGTTGGCTGATGCTATCATTTCATCTGGTGCGCACTGCCTCTTTCCCGTTGGGGCGTACTGCATCTAATCGAATGGGTTAGAAAACGGCGAAGCAGTTTCAGCAGCTCGTTGCGGCAAGCAAATCACCCCTATACACGCAGTTCTCAACCACGCTGTCCGGTCTCGTGACGATCCGGTCTGCAGGCATTATATCTGCTTATGTTGAGAAAGCTCATAGCGTGAGAAGGGCCCTGCGAGTAGAACAATACTTCCAATCGCAGAATGACGGATACCTGGATCGAAGTCAGGTAATTTCTTTCAATGGTCTTTCATTTTGTTGGCGGTTTAATCCTGTTCAAGGTGCTCTTCTATTTGCGATTCGCGAGCATCCGTTTCCTGTGAGTTTGGCTTTGACACATCTCCGATCCGTTCAACTCTAATCCTGTCCAAGACGAGCATTTCTGGCCATGATTTCCCTCGTACTCGCAACAGGACTGTCTGTACTGGCCGTCGGTCTTCGTCACACGACGAATCTATCTTCGTTGAGTTCGTCATCTTTCCGACACGCTAGCCGCTGGCTCGCGATGCCAGCCTGGGTCTTGCGCTGGCCAGCTTAACAAGCATGTCTGGTCAACTTTCCGGCCTTCTCATGGTATTACCTATTTTCTCGGAGATGCTGGACTGCGCCGACGTCGTTTCTCCGTTCACAGAGCTTATCTGATCTGGAAAATGCTTCCGTTGCGGTTTCAAGATTACACGAGATCGCGACATTGCCGAAAGAGAGCGACCCAGCATAAGCTTCTGGCGACAAAAATCAGGTGTATGTGGGGATATGATGTATCAATGCACTGGTGATTAGCGATCGGCCGTGATATATCCTAGCTTCTGATCAGCGGAGAGTCTGATATATCAGGGCACCTTCCCTCCTGCCCCATACCGCGCCAGCGCGCCCGCCTGTTGCTCGCGCCCGCGCCCGCTTTATCTGGCCCGTGCACGGAGGCGCACCGCCCTTCCAAATCAGGTACATTGTTTACACATGTTAGCATATCCTTCCCTTCTACCCTCTCACCGTTCTGCTTCGCGCACGTTCCTGCAGCGCTCCCTCCCTTGCTCTCTCTCACTGCAGGGGTTAAAGAATTTTTAGAGCTCTAAATATGCTCCAAGACATGTCAGCTCTTTTGGAACTAATCTTTCTACTTTGGAAAGATTAGATAAAAGAGAGGTCATGGTTTCAATCCTGGTTGGTGCCAAAATATAATTCCTTTTTCATCCTGGCCCGATTTTAAAAAGATGACTAACATTTCCCCTTCCGGTTTGATTGGAAATATGTTACATCTTTGTGGCAGATCCATCACTTATCTTTCCATGGCTTTGTTTGAACAAAGAAAACAAAACATAAGTAATCTTTTCAAAGAAAAGATATCCCACATTTCCTGGGAAAATATTAGTGAAAAGATCAGTTATCTTTCCAAAACCGGGCCGGGATGAAAAAGTGATTATTCTTTGGTACCAACCAGGATTGAAACCATGACCTCTCTTTTATCTAATCTTTCCAAAGTGAAGTTCCAAAAGAGCCGACATGTCTTGGAGCATATTTAGAGCTCTGAAAATTCTTTAACCCCTGCAGTGTCTGGCAGGAGACTCTACCTGACCCTCGGAATCTACCCCCGCGCACCATTCCTCTGCAAACGGCTTGCACACCACACAATCAGCCTCGCCTGCGCCGTACACCCAGCACCTGCACACCGCACAAAAGCTGCGCGCGAGCAGCTGGCCCCTTCCATCTACGTGGGCACCTACCTGCACCTTCACCCTTGAACCTCCCCTTTACCCTTCCTCGATATTTGTTCCCCTCCGCTCTCAATCGCCGTTACACTACACCCGCGCCCCGTTCCCGCGCCCCGCCCTCCTGCGGGGCCCCTTCCGTCTGGCCTTCGCCCAGAACACCCCTAGCCATCTTGCACGCCCCCACGAATCCCGCCCCACGAATCCCGCCCCCACGAATCCCGCCCCTCGTGTCCCAGCACCGCCCGATTTAGCGCGCACCGGCTCCCCCGGCCGGCTGCCCCTTTCTTTTGCCCGCACACGCCCTCGGGTGTTGTGCCTCAGCGTCCACGATGGTGCTTACTGTCGGCGCTACCTTCTCCGCCGCTCAGGAGTCCGTTTAAAAAAAATTCCTCCCTTTGAAACCCACCTCGTGTAATATACAACCACCTACCATGTACTATAATAATCCTATGGTGAAGAGGGGAAGACTCTCAATGGTAAATCTAGTCCATCATTTAAGCGTCTTTGTGTTCGACCCTCCCTTGTTGTTACTTTTTGTCCCATAAAATTCGAGTCTTATCTCTTTATTTCTCTAAGTCCCGTTTGCGAAGTAAATTTCATCAAGTAGCCTTCAAAAAATTACATCACAATCATATTCATAGTCATAACTCAGGACAAAAAACGTAGTAAACTACCAATAAGACCTTTTCATGGAACTCGCGCTGGGGGAGCGGGGTAACAACGGCCTCTGGTTGAGCAGTGCCAGAACGTGCGCTGGTTGAGCAGCGACGCGCCGGGAAATGTCTGGCCGTTGAAGCCCTTGCACTTATGCTTATGCCGTCTTGCGCCTGCACAAAGAAAGTTAGTACAAAGTAGGCGCAACTCGCGAAATACACCTACTTCTTCGACTTGTGCACATCTTCGCCCTCCTGCGCGCTCTTGCGCTTCGTCGCCGCCGACCGAGCAAGCAGCGCCTCCTCTGTCGCTGCATGCGGGTTCTTCGGCGCCCGTTTCCCCTTCACCTGCCGCGTCGCCACCGACCCATCACACAAGATCTTTGGCCGCCGCTCGCAGGCGGGGGGGCGGGGTGCGTTCGTCAAGATCACGGTGTCGGTGTTGCCATTCGGGTTCGGTGTCGTCATCCAGCCCCTTGCGCACTGCGCTTGCAGCGCTGCCTGTGCCGCCGCCGCGTCTGCTGCCGCCGTCTCCGCAGCTGCCCTCTTCGCCCCCGCCCGATTGTTGTTGGTGATGCTGTAGGTGAGCTGCGGCGCCGGCTGGGGCGCGTCCACTGTGTTTGTCGCGTCGGTGAGGGCCGGGGGAGGAGCCGCCGCCACTGCATCTTCCACCGCCTTCCTTGGGCGTCCCCTCCCCCTTTTCTCCCCAACCTCCCCTGCCTTCTCCTTCATCTCCACCACCTTCGCCGCTGCTGCCGCTTTCTTCACCGCTGCTAACCCCCCCGTGGGCTTCTTCGCTGGCGCCTTCTTCTTTGGCGCCTTCGTCACTGGATGGGACAGCGAGACGATGGGGGTGATCGGTGGGACGGGGGCGGCGACAGCTGGTTTGACGCGAGGCATGACAGGTGGTTTCATGCGAGGCCGCGATCCAGGAAGGAGCTGCGTAGTCTTCGCCATGTTGGTGACAGTGGATTCGGTGGCAGCGCCGGCAACCGCGTTGGAGGCGATGAGAGGTAGGGGGCGGGGGCCGAAGAAATTGTCGGGCTCGTCGAGAGTGTCCTACCGCGCTCCCGCTCCCATCTCGTGCATCGAAGGAGCCAAGTGCACATGAGCTGCGGCCCACGTCTGCTCGACAGGTTCCCCGTACGTCACCAGCGGCTGTGGCGGCTCCTCGAGGATGGTTGTGAGTGCACGTGCAGCTATAGTGGGACCTCCCGGCGTGGGCCGTGCTTCAGGCGCCATCGCAAACGAGGGGAGGGGGGGAGGGGGAGTTCCTATGGTGAGCCGCGACACGCCGAAAAAGGGGCGGGAGAGAGGGGGTGTGGTCGCTGAGAACATGCTCTTTGTGTGCACAAATGCTCCAAAGAGCGCGCTGGGCTTGCCAAAACTCCCTCCAGTCGGAGGCGTCGAGATGGGGAAGTTGAAGCCTCCGACGCTTGCCATCTCCAGCAGAGTTCCCGCCTCCATTGCCAGCACATCCGGGCGGTATGTCAAACGCGGAAGTGGGCGGTATGTCAAACGCGGAAGTGGGCGAAGAAGCAGGCGAGGAAGTTGGTGTGCAACGGCCCCACTGGTCACTGTGTTGCCCGTTGCAGCGCTGCGTGGGAGGGTGGGTGATGAAGGTGAAGATGTTGCTTCCATGAGGTGCGGGTTGATTGCCATCGTCGCGCAAGCTGGGATGCCACGCTCCTCATCAGCGATGGCGTTGGCGGTCTCGGGACTCGGGGGGGGGCGGCATTCCAGCAGGCCAAGGGTTGAAGGGGGTTGGGGGCGTTGGAGGAAACATGTTGTTAAGCTCCATCTCGAAGCTGGTGTCGCCAAGGTCGTTGTCGTCGAAGTCGTCATTGACAGGAGTGGGTGGGGGGGTAGACACAGTCAACTGAGGAATTGGGGGAAGCGTCGGAGGGGACTGCGTGATGCTAGCTGCAGCCAGCGCCGCATCGGAGGGCTGCACTCCCCGCGCAGTCGCCAGCACCTCCTTCGCTGTCTTGGTCTGATCTCTCTTCTTCGAGGCACACTTCGGCTTCTTTGGCTTGGGAGCGGGCTCGGACGCGATCGCTCCCTCGTCGCGTGTTACATGTGGACCCTCTACCACGGCCGGTCTGGCGGGAAAGGCACGCTCTGCCTGCTCCTTTGCCGCTGAAACATGTCTCGTGTCAACACATTGTCGCGCAAATCCGCTCAGAAACTTACTGTAGGAGGCCCTGAGGAAAGCCTCAAAGGCCTGTACCACGTTCTTGTCGAAGTCGATGTAGGAGTCCTCAAAGTCATTCCCGGCAAGCGTTTGACCAAAGCAGATGCTGAGCAAGGAGAGAGAGCGTAAGCGCAAGACAACATGTGCATACAATCCCCGAAATGGACTGCAGGACTTACATCTCCATGCTCAACTCGCCACCCATCCGTGGGTTTGGCCCGCCACAAATCGTCATTCCCACCCAGCCTGACACGTTGTAGGATGCCTTGTGAACCTCCGAATAAACTGGGTCGATAATGTCAATGCCCCTGGCCGTGAAATTAAGACAGTGTAAGCAAGAAATAAAACAAGAAACTTACTCCTGGAACTTGCGCGGGGTCTTCGAAGTGCGGTTTGCACGGCGCTTTTCCTCGTCCAACTCGGCCTCCGGTATCTCCTCCTTTTCCCTCTTGACGTCAGCCTCCACTTCCGCCACCACCTCCGCCGACGCCGCTGCCCACAGTGCCTTTACCACACGTGTTCGCACCCGCATCCGGTCGGCCTTCAACTGTGCTTCCCCGTACCCGGCCGTGACGAGCTCCACACGAATAAGCTCCGCGTATTTCTTCTGGAAAATTTCGATGCCCTGGTGTGCGCGACATTTTTTTGGTGCGAGCTCCTTGAACATCGCTCTCAGTGCGATGCTTGCTGGACCGATCGCCGGCGCGGTAGCGTTGCCAATCTTTTTGCGGTTGTACCAAAACCAATTCTCCAATCTCTACAAAATCCGATTGGTAAACATGCAAACCAGGTGAGAAAGGAAGGACGTACCCCTTTTTTCATCACAATGGACGCGCCGAGGACCACCAACTCGTCTTGGGTCAGAGGGCGAGCTGTTCGGTCGCTCGGCAGAGGGAGGCCGAGCGCCGCATGCTCGGGCCATCTGCTGAACCAATCTTCGTGCAACGCCGGCCAGAAGTGGGGCAGTTTTCCCTCGCCTTGCCTACTGATGTAGTCGCCCATCCAGCCTCGGAGGTATCTGGTTTGGTCCTTGTTCGCCCAGGGTGCAGGTGCCATTATGCACGTTCAAGAATCGAAAGTAGAGGGACAGTCTGAGGGATATGCTGGGCCAGTAAAACAAATCTTCAGTGCGCACCACATTTATCTTTTATTCGTTTCCTGGTAAGGCTCACTTTTCCCCTCAATACGACCGTGTTTCACAGTAATTTAGACATAAACCATGTTAGGGCCTTGCGCCGCCCCAAGAAACGGACTAATTTACTAAGAATTCTTCATCCAGATCGGGAAACCTGCTATACACCCAAAACAATACACGCATCGGTCGGCCCCCGTTTATCAATCCTTCCATCAGTTCAGGTGCGCTATCGCGGATCGTTGCTCCATCTAGACTTGCCTCAAGGTCCAGCCCATTATCACAGTTAAAACTCCCTATCAACACCACTTTCATTCTTCCTTTCCCCTCCAATGTCGAACCTTCCCCAAGCGACTAGTGCCCCCACCCCTGCGCAAGAGCTGGCGGCCCTTGTCGCACAAGTTGCGGACTTGTCGCAGCTCGCTCTCGACCTCACGGCCAAGTGTATTGATATCAACCGTGAGTCAACGTTGCTGAATCTTAATCTGTTCTAATTCCAAGCGCAGAGCAACTTCCAATTGTTGTGGCCTCCCAAGTCGCTGCCGCTGTCGCCGAATTGACACGCACGTTCTTCTTTAGTTTTCTCTGCTATACCCTTGCTTATCTCCTCGCTATAGCTGATGTCGAGTTTGTCGAAGGCGTCGCCATCACCCCCGACGCTCTTGAAGCGCTCTTCCCCCCTGGTGTGGGTGACTACCAGAGCTGGTATGTCGTCTGCATTGGACGTGAGCCGGGCTTGTACCCCAGCAGGTACGTCCACCCTATCTAATTGTTTACCATATGAACCTCATCTTTCACCAGCGAAGAAGCGGACGACCAAGTCACGGGCGTGCCCCACCAGTTCCGTCGCAAGAAGAATGGACGCCAGGAGGCGTTGAACTTCTATCGCGCCAAGTATGTCTCTGGCCAGGTAGTGAAGATGACCGAGGCCGTCCCCATGCCGGTGGCTAGTGGTTCTACCTCGAGCTAGTCCATTTAGTGCGTCTTCATTTCACTCCCCTTCTTTTCTGACTTTTCTTTCTGCATTGTGTTTAGTCCTCCGCAAGTCGTAGTCTTACATTCCATGTAGTTGCAGCGTCAATAAAGTACTTGCCATTGTCTTATCCTTTGCGATTCAAACACGCCATGAATTGAAAAAATGAATTGAAACAAATGCAGAAAAACACCATGCGGAGGTAGTTACGACGTATCAGACCGCGTATCGTCATCAATCTCAAGTGGGAGCACCCGACCATACTCATCATGGAGACGCGATAACGGCACGCTGTGATGTCCAATGCGTGAATGACTCAATGTTGCCAAGACCGTTGAGGCTCACCTTTTCTCATGTTTTGCAAACACCAACTGCCCGGCCCGGTCCCAAGTATTGTCTCCGCTGCGCATCGCCTTCTCCGCCCATCTATGGATCTCCAGCCAGTGATCATAGTCCATCGTCTCCATCCAGGGCGGTATTTCTGGGTAATGTCTCTCCCCCCACGCACTAGCCTCGGCAGGAGTAGGCCCGGCCAGGGGCACTGCGTTCAGGTTGGCCACCATCACTTGGGCTGCTTGAACCCATGTGGCCGTGGAGTTGCTGATTGCGAGGCGCGCGGTCTGTTCCTTCGTGAGTTCAGTTGGAAAGTTGTCACGCTGTGTGAGTCGTGTTCGGGAAACCGCAGATGAACTTTAAGCCGTTAATATTTTTAACCAATTCTGCAAGAAAAATAGCCACGCACCTGAGTGAACTCAGTTGCATTGCCTTGGCGAGCACCGAGTCCCCATCGTCGTTCGGAGCCCCTGCGTCTGCCGGACGCCCGAGCGCCATCTCCGCCAGAGTAACCATCGCTAAGTGTTCCGCCGACGTTTGTGAAACACACCCGACGCTTCCCGCAGCCCCACTAGCGCCGGACGTGTGCTCCTGGTGCTCACACAATCGGTCCGGGGTTTTAGTTAGCGCGCGCAAACCAGTAGCATCCAGGAGTCCGCCGCCAGAAATAGAGTTGGTGCTTGCATCAGAGTGGTCTTCTGGCACGATGGGCGTTGCCTTCGCCTTCTTCGGTGGGTCCCACTGGCGTTTTGCTGCCTTTGCCGCAGCCCTATTTCGGACGATGATTTGTACTTAGTACAACTTGATGTTTCGTTGCTCGTACCGTCTTTCAGCCATCTGAATTCTCTTCTTGTCGCGTATTTCCGGGTGGCTGAGGGTCTGGTGAGCATGTGCACTGTTATGAGCACGCTAGACAACTGTACCTGTGGTAATACCTCTGGTACGCTTGACGGTTCCTCTCCGCTTTTTCTTCGGTTATTCTGCTGCCAAATGAATTGTTTCAGCGCCATTTAGTGAGAACTTACGGATCAGAAGTCTGAGCACTCCTCCCTACCGTCCCTCCCTTGCGTTTGCGTTTGCCCATGAGTGTTCGAGACAAGATTTGATTCGGCTGATGCGGTCACCTGACCCAATGCTCTTTTGAATCCCGACTTCGCCATAGTCGCGGTGTGGCCGAGTTCTATATCAGAGATTCTCTGGGTAGTATTTAAAAATCCCATGGCGCGGAACGGAAACATCTGGAAGCATTTGGTCATCAACCACATCTAAATTTCCCCGTTACTAAGTTGGTGCCTACAATACTCTTTCCTACCTCCCTGTCTTTGTACCCAACTTACAGCTGCCAAACCCATCAATAGTTGGACTGTTTAGTGACCTCAATTCATAAAAAATACTTGCAGCTGGAAAAATAGGAAAAACTTTGAGTTTCCGCGGCTGGTGGGTACCAATCCTACTGCACGTATGACCACCCAGGACTACCCGTTCACACTTTTTTCATATCATCCCCAACTCTCAGAAATCTTTGACCAATATGAAGCGGTAACCTCCCCTGACCCCATTAATTCACCCAAACAACAAATGTGCACACTCCATTCCTCACTTTTCACCCGTTCTCTCTGTTACTATTTTAGAACTTCCGAGTACAGGTCGGAATAACTTGTACCTTTGCATTTTTGGATTAGACAGGCTTGAAAATGTCTTCTGCGCCTTGGGACTCCCCTTCCCGCCCTCTACTGCCCTTGCCTTCTCTTGTTCTTTCCTCTGAGCGGCTCTATAGTCTGCCTCGCTAAATCCCTTCCCATCACCCAGTGTCTAGGTCATATGGCTACAAAATACAAGAACTTCTGTCTATTAAGAATGATTTCTCGCATACTGTAGCCATTGGAATACATGATTGTCGAGGTTACCCATTCCAGAAATGGACTCGGTGTCACACTGTCACAACAATTACACATCTTCTCAGCCACGGCCCACAGCGCACAACCAACATTCTGTTTGTCAACGGGACACCCTCACTCTCCTCCATGCGAACTGCCCTCCTTATGGCTATTCCTATCCGCCCACACTGTTCTGCTGCACCCGCGGCGAAATCTCTGCCTCCATTCAGTCCTGAAACTGCCTCTCTGATGGGCCGCTTCCAAACTCCACTGAGCACCCCATCCCGCACTCATTGTGTTTCCGGCCATCGTTGAAATTCTCCCTCCCCGTCGTCATTTTCTGGCCCTCAGTCGATGCTGATATCCGCGTGTGAGTGCCTGTCACCTGTTTCGGGCGGTATCGTTGATTGCATTGATTCAAAGATCTCCCCAAATATAAGGGCCGTTTCCTTGATTCTACCGTTTTACCGCCCACCATGTCTTCCCTCAGGGCCCTCGCCGTGGCACAGGACAAGGCATTCAAGTACGGTATGTCCTACTATTTATTACTCCCACCTTTCTCTACCTCATATTGTTTCGCAGAAGCCTTGCATCACGACGCATCCCAGCCTGTCAGGGCGCCGCTGCAGCGCTGGATCAAAAAATACCGACCACCCATGCAGCCCATCACCCTTCCCCAGCCGACGGCACCACCCCGCCAGTCCTTTTACGAACTCAAACGTGCCGAGCTTGTTGCGAGGAAGGCTCGCGTCGATGCCCTGATGGCTCTGCGGGCTCGTGGTGAGAAGGAGGCTCATTTGCGCTGGCCACCCTTTCGTCAGAGCCGTGAGGAACAGCAGAAACGCCAGCGCGCGGCAGATGGCAAGCACAGGGCAGATGAAGAAGCGCGTCTCGAAGCAGCGCGGGCGGCTTTCGAGCGAAAGGAGGAACGCGCGGCGGCGGATGCACGTGTCGCGACGTTGATGCGACTTCGCGCAGCTGGGACCCTTAAAAAATAATAAATACCCTGTTTTCCTTGCACGCACATCAGATTCCGTCCTTAATTGTAACCATCTAGGCCGCGCCGATGAGCCGATGCTTCTTTGATGTGGCCGTGTCTAACATTGTCTCTGTTTACGCGTCGTTTCTCCGCCAAAACAATCGCTCGGCTGGCAAATGTAGCAGCCATGCCTCCTTCCCTCAGCAATGACCTTGTCTGGCAAATTGCTCTATTCAGTCCCACACCCACCCGCGCCCAGCTCATTCAACTCTCGTACAGTGTGTGCTCCCTCATTTGCCCGGTCTTGTACAAGGATATCTCCGTGGGTGATGCTGCCGGTCGGCTGATACGCAGCTTGGCGCATGAACCCAGGTTGCCGCCCATGGTACGGAAGTCCAACTCTCATGTCTCTCAGCTCTCATTCACCCTAAGGTCCAATATCTGGAATTCAGCGGAAGCATGTGCGCGTACATCAACAACACGGAGTGGGAGTTCGTCCTGCCGGCGATGTGCAACCTCCGTCAGCTGGTTATCGCCCATAACGTACCTCTTGAATCACGCATCTTGCCCTTCATCACATTCAAACTGCGTGTTTTCGAATCACATTGCCGTGTTTATGGGCCATGGGCTGAATTCCTCGCCACCCAGTCAGGACTTGAACAAGTGGTGTTCCATTCTGACCTCTTTGGGCCCGTTCCTCTCCTTCCCCTCCTGCGCAGCGTTCAGGGGTGCCCGGAGGATGTGTCTAGGTTCTCACGGCGTCACTCGCTCGAAGATGCGTGGTTCTCGTTGGGACATCCGTGGGGACGTCGGACTCTCAGCAGAAGCGATCTGAGGTGGTTCAATCTGTCCCCATCGCAGCTCCTCACTCTCCGTATCATGGCGCCCCAACTTCTGCTGCTCATGTACTCCACACCCGCAATGCTCAAGACACCTCGTCACCTCACGCTAGACGAGGATCTCGCGTGGTACCGATTCACCCCCCAGGTACATGTTTCAAAGACGAGGATCTCGCGTGGTACCGATTCACCCCCCAGGTACATGTTTCACTTCTGTACAGCTACATTTCAAGCTTACCGTTCTATTTAGACAGTGCTTGCTAGGGCGGCGCGCGCGCTGGCCGAATATACTCCTCTCCTCCAAAGTCTCACCCTCATTGCTTTCTCAGGAATGGGTGAAAGGGGATTGCACCCGTCCCTTGATGTTTCTCAGGCACCCATTTTCGCGACAGCGCTCGCGCCCTTCTGCGCTTCAGCAAAATTGGCAACTTTCCACTTCTGCGGGGTTGATCATTGTGGGACTTGGAGGAATTGGGGGCGAGAGGGAGAGGAGGTCGTTTATGCAGAGCTCGAGGAGCACGGCCCTTGGGACCTCGACCCTCAGTATGCATAATATTTCCTTCACTCATTTGGTTACCGTTGCAGCGCCTTTAATTTCGATTCATTTTTCGTCGAATTTAGTAAAACGACCCCAATGTTCAAGCCAAATGCGGAAGCCAAGCCCTCAGTGGAGATCTCAGATATAGAATCCGGCCATCGACGCCCGCCGTGCTTGACTCTCCCAATCTCGCCCACCGTGCTTGACTCTCCCAATCTCGCCCGATCAACGCAACCGAAGCATCAAAGCATGGCCGACGGGTGAGTGGCGCGTGTTTCATTCGCGCGCTGCCAAGCCAGATTATGTTGACCTGCAGGCTCCCCTTCTTGACGCTATGTTCCCGGGCCCGCCTCCGTTGAGCGAGGATTGTCACTCAAAGCCTCGAGAATACCGATGTCTGGATTGCCCGCACGCCGCCAAATTCTCATGCATCAAGACGAACCACATGCAACAGTGGTTACAGGTACAATCTATATTGCAAATGAGAAGCTGTGAATGATTAAATCTGCAAAGTGATGGACCGCTCGGCCCCCAGATCGTCATTTGCTCCCGACTGGTAGCCGCACTAAACTAACAACTAACACGAGGTAATCAATTTATTCTGTAAGGCTGTGATACGTGAACATTGTCCCCGATCTGCCGCAGGCCTCGCTGACTGACCCCTTCCAGTGACATGACTTTCACCGCATTTCTGCAGGAGCAGCGCCTCTCTAGGGCAGCGACAAGGATCCGTGGTCGGCGGCGGCGTTCAGGTGGGTTTCATTATTTCGCTCTATTTCCATTACTCAGCGGTCGGTGTCTAGAGCTGCCTCCCCCGCGTATCCAAGATTTTCCTATCGTAAGGCAGCGGTCTCTCCCTACTCCTGCCGAGACGCGCAAGCGGTACTCTGTGGACAAGGATGCACCCTATGAAGAGGGTTGGCAAACTGCGATCCAGGACCTTGTGGCGTGGACGGAGGCCGTAAAGTAAGTGAAGTTTTTCTCGGGCGATTGGCAGCTGCTCACCTTTCTCAGGGGGCAATTTGAACAGCCTCAGGTCCCGCACACGACCTGGGGCGACTCCGAGGGAGACTTGGCCGAGGGATTAAAGTAAGTTATGCCCTTTTTAGTATACCGGAGCGATAACTCAGCTCACCCAGTCTCAGCATCCAAGATCTCAGCGTGCAAGATTTCCTCCCTGGGCAGACGAACGGAGAGGGTATCGAGAGAGGCTGGCATGAGGCGCTGCGCTCCCAGGAGGCCGTTGAGAGAAATATATCAATGTGGGTCTCGTTTCATGACGATCTTCTCGAACGACTGACATATTTCCAGCGACCTCGGGGACACGCCGCCGGAATTGATGGTGATTTCGGACAAAGAGAATGGCGCCGACAGTGACATTGACATGCCCGCGACTGCAGGTGGGGCAGCAACGGCAGCGGCAACCACACTCCTCGCAGATGAGAACGCGTCACAGTGGGCCAATGTCCTCCGGCTCAGTATGGCGACGATGCGAGAGGGGCAGCAGCAGTCCTGGCTCCTGGAGATACAGCAGCAGGAGCGGCTCACCGACGGACGGGGTGTTGCGGCCCTCGCGAGGTTCACCAACACACGTCATCGGCTTCTTTCGCGCGGCCAGCACAGGCGGGCGGATGAGGGGAGTGATTGAGTCTGACGACGAAGACTGGAGAGACTACTCGACATCGGCGTTCGAATACATTGAGTAGAGTCGCACAAATATTTATTGTTCTTTCTTTCAGTCTTTACTGCTTGTGAATTTCACGCGTAAAATACTCCCAACAAAAAGTGAATTTGACTCGGCAATGAGCGCTGAGATTAGGCTACTACTGACTAAAGCCTGGGTTTGAGAGGCGGGTAGCAGACCCGACAATGGTGACAACATGGTACGAGCACGAGGTCTGGTTGCTCCACAAGCGGGGGCACGTCGTCTCTGTCGTCGTTCTCTTCCTGGAGGAGTACGGGGTCATCTTCATGACCACGGCGACACATCACAAAGGCATTATCAATACTGCAGAGAAGTCAGCGAGGAGCAGGGTGCTTGATGCAACACATACGCGATAATTAAATGGTCCACAAAGATGAAATCCAGTTTATTGAAGGATTCACCTTTATTGAGACCTAAAGGAAGACGTTAGCACAAAGGGAGCGGCACAATGAAAGGGACGGACGCAGCATGGTGGTAAGAAGAAGAATTCCCGGGGATATAAAATGATGGGAGTGTCGTCGCAGATCTTGATGGACAGTTGATATAATCCGTCAGAACGCGGTGAACCGGGGATGCTATCAGTCGCAAACTACGCAGGAAGTATGAAAGAAAGTAGAGGAAAAAAGAACCGCACCTCAGTTCGGAACCGGTTCAATGTGACATACGTGATGAAAGTAGCATGCTGGTTTCAAAAATCTGCCAAACATGGGGGGGTCCCATGAACAATTCTAGAAAATATTTACAGTGCAGGACGGATGCTGAAGAGTTCATGAACGTCAGGGTTCAACGAGATTTTCTGGTCTAATTATCCCTGGTGATTTGTGAGTGATGGCTTGGTTTGGCACCATAATTGATGGTCTCGACCAGTTATGTGGATACAGTCTGTATTTTCCCATGCAGGGAAGTCTAAAAGTCAGTGAAGTTGAGGTTTCAAATTATCAAAGCAAGGTGACTTGGTGTGGGACTGGAGGACGTGTTGCAGAGGGAACACGCCAAAAAAGGAACTGACCATAACACAGCAATACATGCAGCAAATAAACCCACACGTTGGTCGCTTTCACGCGCCCGCCCCTGGCGGGCGCCGTGGTTTCATCTTTGGTCGACACCCGGCTTCTTCTCCACCGCCATCCGGCCTCGGTTCACCTTTCTCTGAGCCTCCCTTTTCGTTCGTCTGGCCCCTGCGCTTCAAATCAAACATGAAACGCGTCAGGATCCGCCACTTTCCTGCTCCCGCCAATGGAACACCGGGCCCATCTGCCGAGAGCATGTCACAGCCGCAACCGGCCATGGCAGCTGACCTGGACGCGCCTTCAGTCGGAGGTACTCGCATCCGCATCGAACGGCACAAGCATCATGATTTAAGGCAGAATGCACCGGCTACGACCCCTGCGACGCAACAGGGGGCACGGGGGGCTTCACGCATCTTGCGTGAGAAGACACAGATAACCACGGATGGAGGCCTCCGCCAGAAACGCTCTGTGGTGGAGGTCACAGCAGCGTCTGAAGCGCGGGCCGCGAAAACTGGGCCAGATATTCGCAAGCAGCGCGCTGAGCTCATTTACGACTATTACGACGGCGCCGAGGGTGGTGGAGATGAGGACAGAGGGCGGGACCTGCGCGAGTCGGTGAGTCTGCAGGAAACACCAAAATCTCTGTCTCTGACGGCACGGTCTAGGATGATCCTCTTCGACAGTGGGCAGAGGACCACTTGGAACAGTTCCTCGTGGAAATGCTGCGCTTGGAGGGGCGGGGAGAACATCGGGACTACCCGATGTGCGCAGCTTGTCTGAAGGAGGCTGGCGACCACCGGTGCGCCCACTGTATCAATGGGGGCCAACTACTATGTGCGGGCTGCATGGTGGCTGCCCATTGGCAGCTTCCCTTCCACCAGATCCAGGTACGCTCTCAATCGATGCTGGCGATGTTGTATTGAGCTAATACTTACTTGGAGCATTGGACAGGCTCGACGTTTGAGCGCAAAACTCTGAAGGCAATGGGTCTTCGTATCCAACTCGGCCATTGGCATGGGCATGAACGACGGTGCGTCGTGCCGATGCCCGCGCCCGGCGGCGACTTCGTGGTCGTCGATACCCACGGCGTTCACGAAGTCGGGCTCGACTACTGTGGCTGTGGGATGGGTGGGGCTCCCACCGTGCAGCTTCTTCAGGCGAAACTCTACCCTGCAATAACGACAAACCCAAGAACGGCAGCGACCTTTTCAGTTCTGCGGCGCTTCCACCTACTATCCTTTGAATCAAAGTGTTCGGGGTACGAGTTCTACCAGAGCCTAGCAAGAGAAACAGACAATATGCGGCACAAGGAAGCGAAGCCAACGAAATCACGCAAGGGCTCAGAGCCGTCGGGAGAAGCTGCCGAGGAACGAGAGAAAAACATGAAGGTACTTGAAGCGTGTTCGAAGTGTGCAAAGACTGATAAATCCACAGGACCAATACCACGAGTTCCTGCAGATGACAAGGGAGTGGCGGCACCTCCAGATGCTGAAGCGCGCAGCATGTGGGCACAATCCAGAAGGCGCGGAGCCGGGGGCGTGCTCGCTGCTGTGCCCCGCCTGCCCTCAGCCAGAAAAAAACCTTCCGGAGGGGTGGAAGGACGTGCCAGAGGAACGACAGTACGTCTTGATGTTTACCTTCACAGCTTGAGGCTAATGGGGGCTTAGGTTCTATACGCGCTATTTCTAGCCATGGACGCTAACTTTCGACTCAAGCGCAAGGATGTTTCGACGGAGGAGAAGGACCCCGGGCTAGGGAAGGGCTGGGCGTTTTTTTGCGAGGTTAAGAAGTACATGACACATGTGAAGGCCTTTTGGCACGAAAAACAGGAGGTACGTGTAGTGTTGCCGCAACTCGAGTCGCGCGAATTCGACTTAACGCGCTTAGCGTCCGAGGATCACGTCAATTCTGGGGTATTAGGGGGTCAGGAAGTGGAGTTACAATAGGTCCATCATGTTCAGACGGCATTTAGCGAAATAATGATTGACCGCGGAGAAACTATGGGAATTAACGTAATTCGAGTCGACTTGCCGAGTCGCGACTTCGGGAGCAATAAATCATGTATTATCCGATGACAAAGTGATGTCACTGGAAATGGTTGATACATGTTAGAGAGGCATCATGATGCTATGTTTGACAGGTCTAACATTCCGAAAAATATGCAAGGGTGGGTCAGCAAACGAGTTAAGTCGAATTCGATCGACTTGAGTCGCGGCAACACTAGGTACATGTTGTTGCTCTCGGTGGAGTTGCAGCAGCAGCTGATTGTCGTTCTAGCGGAGTCACTGTGTAGCGCACGATGCGGTGGACAAGCCTGATCGAGAAGCACGCGGGACGGCGTCATCGGGGATCGGCGCAGTCGATTGCGCTCGCCACAACATGAAGCGTCCAAATGCTGTGGGGGATCTACAGCTCGGGGAGCGGTAAGTCGTGCTCTCAGTGATTCGGCTGCAAATTCAAGCTGAAGTCGTGCGTAGATACCTTAATATGGATTACATGTTCTTCAGGAGCATTGTGGGTTCGCCGCTCGTGCGCTTCTTCGTCTCCTACGATATTGCATGCCAATGGCACATCAACATCTGGAACCGGATGATTAAGTACGACAACGAAGAATTAAACCATCGATGGGGCGGGGAAGTTCATGACGTTCTTGGTGCCCAAATTCCATCTCCCCGCCCACATCGAGGCTTGCAACCTCAAGTTCTCCTTCAACCTCACGCGCGACGTGGGGCAGACGGACGGCGAGGCTCCGGAACGCGGATGGGCCGACGCGAATCCCCTCGCGAGCAGCACGAAGGAGATGGGGCCCGGATCAAGGCGGGACACGCTTGAAGATCATTTTAACGACTGGAATCACAAGAAAATTATCGCGTTGGGTGAGTAGTCTAAGCACGCGCGGCAAGGCGAGAAACTGACGACTTATAGGGTATATTATGCGTAGAAAGATTCGCAACGCGGTTCCGCAGATGGTGGAGACGAAGGCCGCATTGGGAGACATGGAGGACTCGTTAGGTCCGGAGCCGCTGACGAAGTGGAGGGAGATGGCGGAGCAGTGGGAGAAGGACGGGGACGCACCGAACCCTTTCGAAATGCTCCGAAGGGATGAGCACGTCGCGAAAGTGCGCAGAGACTTGGCGGAGGAGGCGGCAGCACGGGAGGAGGCTGGGGAGGCGGATGCGGGGGATGTGAGAGGCGACATGCATATCACGGAGCTCGTGGGGATGGGGCTACAGCTAGAAGACCAGCAGTGAGTGGCGCGCTTGATTGGGATGGGCAGGAGCTAACACCGAATGCAGGAGAGTCATCGCCTTCGATATGGCAGCGACCGGGCTACACCCTACGGACAACCAGCGTCGCGCGA